>JARVGV010001459.1:29062722-29077749 GCA_031762435.1 Hypsolebias longignatus | reverse complement strand
AGTGTGTCTGAGCTGAACATTACCTTTAGAAATGTTCAAATCAGCTTTATTTAAATATTTTCGCGACGTCGGCACGTCTGGGGCCAAACCCACAGTTCCCATATGTCTGGGCGTGGGTGCCAGATCAGGCCGTGGGCCTGTGTCAAGAGAGGTCTCTGCATACAGGCAGGCGCCACGGGCGTCCTGCCAGAAGTGGTATCATTTCTGGAAACCAAGCTCTCTTTGGCCACCTCGGGGCCAACAGGAGCAGTGAGAGAGCCCCCCTGCGCACACATTCCAGTGTTGCCTGAATCAGGGCCACTGGTGGGAACGCATAAAGGCGCATGGTTGTTGGCCAATCGTGCGCCAGTGCGTCCAGGCCTAGAGGTGCGTTCACGTCCCGTATGGAGAAAAACATATGACAGTGTGCATTTTCCCTGGAGGCGAACAGATCTACGTCTGCCTTGCCGAACCGTTGCCAGATCTGATTCACAACCTCAGGGTGAAGGCGCCATTCTGTGGGCAGAGGGGCCCCCCCACGTCTGCCCCGAAGTTCTCAACCCCTGGGACGTGGGCCGCTCTGATTGACAACAGATGAGAGCTGCACCACCGGAGCAGCTCCTGGGTCAGACGGAGGAGGGGCAGTGAGTGCGTGCCCCCCTGCCTGTTCACGTGCGCCACCACGCACGTGTTGTCCGTGCGTATCAGAACGTTCTGCCGTGAGACAAGACCCGTTTTGTTGAAGTGGACCCAGGATGCAGTCTGTACAAATGTCCTGAGACCGTCCAGCATTAATTTCAAGGATGTGAGTAAACGGCAAACAAAAAGTGAATGTAACTCTATAAGTGGGCGTCTGGAATAACAGGAACATCTGAGCTGAGTACAGCCTGAAGGTCCTACAGTGAAGGTAGGAGGCTCAAGCAGAGGTGGTGGAGGATGACAGAACTAAGACACTGAGGGACTTCCTGGTCCACACGGACAAATAAGTGATGGCTAACCATCCATCAAGGTGGTTGACAAACTACAGAAGAAGACGGTGGTGATAGATGTAGTGATCCCAAGAAGCGTGACACCCCTACCACAGTGATTGCCGGACATGGGCACCGGCGACCCCCGTGACCCAAAATGGAAGAAGCAGGTAAAAGATAATGGATGGATGTGCCCCCAGACCCCCACACATCACAAACGGTTCTGACGCCAACGGCCTGCCATATTCTGTGATGGCGTTAAATTCAAAGAAGTTGCTCCTCAGATAAATGTTTCTGTTCAGTGCTCTGAGATGACTTCTCTTGTGACTTGGAACTATACAGTATAAATAAACTGAATTGAATTGGCCAGGCCACCCTGATCAAGCCAAGAGTCATTGTCAGCACTGGGGGCAAAGCACCCACTAAGTAGGGCATATTCTACAATCGCCCCTGTATGGCTTGCTCTTTTGACTTTTGTGCACCTTGCGTTGTGTTGTGTGTGCGTTCAGGTATTCTTGGCCTCAGTGAACCTTGGTCTCATTTTATTTGCGTTCCTCAGCCACTTAGGAGCCTTTTAATAAGTGGCTGTGAACCAAACGATCAGCTACCTGGCTTCAAAATATATATCCGCCCCTAATTCAAAATACAAAAAAACATAGCTAAACAGCGCGACTAAATTACAAATTACTTTGTGTATTAAATATGGATCCCATAAATCCAACATAATACAGGAAAATGTGAGTACTGTGGAGAGGATGAGGACATAGAACATGTATTAATACATTGACAAAAAATAAACGAAAGACATCAACTGATTAACAGGCTGACTGTAATGAAAATTAGATTAGATTTTATAGAATTATTACAAAACTATTCAAAATCTGAAATTACCCAAGCCTTAATACATTACTTGAAACAAACTCGATTATTTGAAAGAATATACAGCACTGTATGATACAGTATTGTACAGTACATGTATAGTGTACTGTATATTTTTTGAGCGTTGGTGCAGTCTATACTCCACGCCAGTAGGTGGTGGTAATGCACCTTTCAGTTGTTTGTCAACCACCGAAAAGAAATCAAGAAGAAGAAGATAAAAGGTAAGTGGGGACGCTGATCGCACAACCATCCGAAGCGGTACGTATCAGGAAGGTCCCAGGTTATGGAAACCTACCAGGTGACAGAATATCAGCGGGGAAACGTGTCTTGTTGTAGCCGCGTAGAGTCGGTGTTAGCCGGTCAGAAGCAGCTCCGTTCGGGCGGCTCAGGATGTCCGCTGCGGAGGGATGGATGGGGAGGATCGGGACGGTTCCGACGCTAACCGACACGTCCTGCCGTTCTTCAGCCGCCATAAAAGAAAAAAAAAACTAAATACTGACTGATAAATTAAGTTCATTTAGATAAGACTGAAAGGAAATTGTTCCGGATATGCGCTGAAATGAAATGTCGCCGAAGCGGAGATATTGTCGATGCGCTGCTATAACAGCTATTACGGCCGGGCAGGATTGGCTGTGTAAGATTACCGTAATGTATGAAACAGCTGAGGATCCGGTGCATCAGGCCCTGCCCTGCTGCTCTTATTATTTTTATTTTATTTATACAGATAGTCTTAATGAGTCACGAGGACTCATTTTCAACAGACACCTGTTTGGGAGCAGATGGGGGTTAAGGGCCTTGCTGAAGGGCCCAGGGTGGAGGCAGGTGTGGGTGTTTCAGCTTTTCCACCCACATTTTGATGTCAGTCCAGGGAGTTGAACCTGCAACTTTATAATCACAGGCCCATTCTCTCGAACCTCTGCTCCACCGTGCCCCTGTTAAGCTGATTTAGTCAGGCATCCTTGTCTTTAGCACCATGGACAGGGTTTGTTAAAGCAAAAACCTTTTTATTGTTGAATTTACTTTACAGCCTGCATTTTCATTCTAGCAGACTCAAGTCCTAATCATTGCATTAATTTAAATATAAAGCAACATTTGTCAGATAAAACATGACATGTACTGTATAACAGGATCAAAATGACTTCCAAACATTTTATTTGAATTCCTTGTGATGTGTTTGTACATTTGTGTAGTAGAGGAAGGTTCTTTTATGACAAGCTGTTGAACATTTTGAGATGGCTTGATAACTTGAACAGGGCAAAAGAAAATGAATGGGAGAAATTAATTAAATTAATGTAGAAATTTCAGTTGTTGTTTTTTTACACCATTAGATATAAGAAAGCCTTCCCATTTGTTGCCATTTTCATAGTTTTTTTCCTTTTTAAAATCCCAATATTTTAGATTGCAACTTAGAATTTATGCTTAACAGGATTTCATTTTTAAATTTATTTTAACCTGTTTTTTTTCAGGTAGTCTCATAGAGTCATGAGGACTTATTTTCAAGAGAGGCCTGTTTGGGAGCAGATGACGGGGTTAAGGGCCTTGCTCAAGGGCCCAGAGTGGGGCAAATGAGGGTAGAGGCAGGTGTGGGTGTTTCACCTTATCCACCCACATTTGATGTTGATTCGGGAAGTCGAACCTACGACCTTCCAATCACAAGCCCACCTTCTTTAACCTCTGCGTCACTACTCCCTGCAAGTTTGTGTGTGGTTGTCCATTGCGTTAGCAAAATGCCTCATGAACCGTAATCATTACCATTTGGAGTCAGCCCAATTCAAGATGGCCACCACAGCTGATAAACCTTAACAAACCCAAAACATGGTTATAGCTCAGTTAATTTTACATCAGTTTTTACTTAAATCTGGTATCATAGCTGAGAGTCATCCTCAGCACTCTTGGACCTACAAATTATGCAATATTTTTGCTCAAAACTTTAGCTTTAATTTAACTGGATTATTGAGTATGAACTTTCTTAGCTTTAATTATTAGTGTCAGCACAGTCTGTTAGTCAAATATTATATGAACTACTGGAAGATATTTTTTTTGTAAAACTCCCAGATAGTTGCTAGAGCAAACTGACCTTAGCTAGCACAAAAATGGCTTTAACTCAGTTTTACAGATATTGAGCTTTAATTTAAAGCAAACTCTTCTGTTCTGGCATTGTGGTGCGATCATGTTAAATATGTTCAAGCCATGTCTGCTAATGTGGGACACGTTGCATGTGCTGTGGGGGCTTGGCGTTGTTGCAATCAAACGTTTGATGGGAAAAAAAATACAGTGAGAAGCATCTGAACAGATTGCACTGTCGCCTGGAGTCATGACGCAGACGTGCATCTCTACCTTCTGTCATGATAACTCTGCTCCCGTTATGAGTTGTGCATTTTTATAAGAAGCAAGATACAGTTTGATAAATACAAGAGAAGGCATAAGATTATTTTATTTTGTCAGATTACCATTTTAATAATTCAAGCCAGCTATTTACAGTCACTAAAAAATTATGTTTTGTTTTCTTTCAGCCCCAGCAAGACGACTGATTAATAGCTGAAAGACCTGCAGCATCACAACCGAAGCCACGACACTTAGAGTTTGAGAAGCTCGTCCGAATCATGGGGAACATTTTTGGGAACTTGCTGAAGAGCCTCATAGGAAAAAAGGAGATGAGGATCTTGATGGTTGGGCTCGATGCTGCAGGGAAAACCACTATTCTGTATAAGCTCAAACTGGGGGAAATAGTTACTACAATTCCAACAATCGGTGCGTCCTTGGGAGTTTCACCTTTATTAACGTTAACAATCAATAATGGTGCTCGTTTGTCATATTGTCTAATGTTCTTCCTCTTTGCAGGATTTAATGTGGAAACAGTGGAGTACAAGAACATCAGCTTCACCGTGTGGGATGTGGGTGGACAGGATAAGATCCGGCCCCTCTGGAGGCACTACTTCCAAAACACTCAGGGTGATGAGAGCTTATCAGACAGCAGCCTAAAAGCCTCGCTTCCTCTTTAGAAAATGATGTATTCAACACCTTTACGTTTGGCTGTTTCAGGTCTAATCTTTGTGGTGGACAGTAATGACAGAGAACGTGTGAACGAAGCTCGAGAGGAGCTGATGAGGATGCTGGCAGAGGATGAGCTGAGAGATGCAGTGCTCCTTGTATTTGCTAATAAACAGGTAAGTGATTAATACTGTTCTGGATTAAATACATAAACTGCTTTGTTGTAGACACAAGCTTTCTGTTTCTTGTTCTAGCCTAAGTTCTGTTTGTTTATTTATTTATTTATATTATTAGGTCAAATACAGTTTAAATTTATAGACCAATATATAAATGACGAAAAAGTGTATTTTGTTTTGAAAAGGGGAGGAAAAGAACATCTACCAAAATTATTGTAGCACACTTGAACATTTTCAACATCCTTGACTATTAAACACTTTGATTTGAAACTAAACCAAATACAGTACTACGTCGTTACCCGAGGACTACCTGTATATATTTATTTATTTATTTGTTTATTAAGGCATTATAAAACCCCACGCTCTTGCAATATTCTAAACAATGTTTCTAAATTCTAAATGCTCTAAAAGAGCAAAGAATGTCATGATTTCAGCTCCCTGCCTCGTCTGTTCTTGGCCACGCCCACTTTTCGCTCTGCATGTAAGACAGCTGATCAGCTGCAGCAGGAAGTTTATCATGCAGCTCTGGGCTGCACAAATGTGCAGGTGGTGCTAGATTATTTAAAATGATTTATTTAAAATAAGAATTCCATGCCGATCGTGTGGCTCATCCATCAATCAGCCAATTGTGTGTCGTCCAATCTTATTTTGAAAAGCCGCGATTGAGCAAGTCCGTGATAAATGAACCGCAAAGTCGCGATGGACTACTGTATGTGTACGAACATTTGTTTTATTTTGTTTGTTTGTTTTATTGTTTGCACAAAAAGAAACAACACACATAAAAGAAAAGTAAAAAAAAATAAATGTGCAGGAGAGGTTATAGAAACCCTAATTGGGCTTACAAGCACCTCCCCCCACCCTTCTAAAAAATAATAAAATAAAAAAATCATAAAAGCTTTATACATAAGCGTACATCTTACTTTTAACACACACAATTACATAACAAATCAAAAGACAATAGTTTATATTAAATCAATTTAAATTGTCAAAAAATAGTAAAATAATAATAATGAACTTGACCAATTCACTGCAGCTGGGGAAGATACTTGAACTGATACACTCCACCCCTCCTGCACACTCAGCCCCGACCTCCTCGGGACTTTTGTATCTAAAATCTAAGTTTGTATTAAATGTTAATACATTGGGAGTGTCACCATCATTGTACAGACATGTGCAACTTGCGCACGAGACCAAACTCCAGGTTGGAGGGACAGACGTGCGTGCAGCTTGTTGCTGGGTAACCTCTAAATATAGAAAAAAAGTCCAGTCAAGATTTTTTTTCTGATTTAATCCCGGTTTATCTGAGTTAGTCATCAAATAAACAATGGTTGCTTTCAGTCTCACAAAGATGACATCATATTGATGAGATTTGGGAATAAAGCTTGTCTGGAGCACCTCCATCAGGAATATCATATTTTTACCTGAGTAACCCAGTGATGCAAAACTGATGTAAAGATTTATATTAAAAAAAATAATTTGCATGATATGACATTTTAGAGATTGGCTTCGTTTCAAGATGGCGGCAGTTGACCTTTGCTCTTCCGTCCAGTCAGAATTAAGCTCTTTTTCTCCAAACTCTCCCCACTTTGACAGGACTTACCGAACGCCATGAACGCTGCCGAGATCACAGACAAGTTGGGCCTGCACTCCCTCCGCCACCGCAACTGGTACATCCAGGCCACCTGCGCCACCAGCGGCGACGGTCTGTACGAGGGCCTTGATTGGCTGGCCAATCAACTCAAGAACAAAAAATAAGTGGGAGACTGGAAAAAGCAGACGCCCCGATCCACGTTTTTAATTTCTTTCTCTCATCCAATGAGGGAGGTTTGGGTTGGATTCAAAAGTTTTGATTGATGTGTACAAAAATGTTCAGTCAGGAGGAGGTCCGGTTTAGTTTTTAGTGGTTATTTAAACAAAATCTCCAGTTCATATCTTAACTACACACACATTTAGACACACTGACTGTAACCAGTTACAACAGACACTTGCTTTCTCTCCATCCACTTGTTCTTAGGTGAAATGTTCTGTGTTGGTGTCCAGGTGCGGTGCTGAGTCAGTCTGATGTCACTTGTCTGATTTTTGTTTCACCTGTACGTCACCCATCCAAAGAAAAGTCTTGTTTCATGTTATTTAGTTACTTTCTTATTTCCTGCAGGGTAACAGCCATGTTTGAGAACAATCACATCACAGACCCTTCATAGCAGCTTTTACAATGGGTTGTTCTCCCTTCTCATCTGTGAGCCATACTGAGCACTTTGATACTCCTCTAGTGTTTAGATTTGTCTTGGCGTGTCCTTGTCTTTGTGTAAGCGTCTCGGGCATTAACGGTAAACAGCTGTCGCAAACAAACGTCTCACCACCACAGTTTAGGAAACTTTTTAGTTTTAAACATCTTATCTGTGTTTCTGCTCCCCGTGTGGCAACCTGAAGCTCTGAGGCCACATTTGAATAATTTCAAACACTTGATTGCCTGATCTGCAGGCGTTCGGCTCACGTCTCCATCCTCTGAGCTGCGTCGGTGTTCGTAGATTTTCCTCCGTGTTCTCACAACAGGAAGCAAAAACAAAGGTGGAAACATTTTGCTTTTCAGCTCTAATGTGAGAGCAGTAAATAACGTATTTTCTGGCCTATAAGTCGCACTGGATAATAAGTCACATCCAGGGTCGGCCCAAGGCATAAGCAAACTAAGCAGTTGCTTAGGGCCCCAGGGCCACTAGGGGGCCCCCTAAGTGGAAGCATGGGTTTTAGGAAGTTTGTGAAGTAACATAAACAAATGTGTGGGTAAAGGTTATTTAATGTTTTAAGTTCAGCTTTTGTAAATTGCATACATTTACATAGTTTTAATAACTATTTATTCAACTTTAAATTTATTATTTAACCATTTTATGTGGTTTCAAGTAATTGTTCATTACATTACTTATTTCCTTGTTATTTTATTTTGTCTGTTTTTGCACAATTTCATTTATTTTTATGCATCCAAGTCATCTGTTTGTTGTTGATCTTGCACTACAAATTATTTTGAACTTTACTGTTGCGGTTCTTTGGAACCACAGATAATGAACCAGATGACACTTATGCTGTAAACTACATTGCATACTGGTGATTTTTTTGTTTTTCTTTTGTTACTTTTACTGCCCCATGATTTACACATTTAGGATAATGTAAACAGGGCCGTCAGAGTTGCAGTGAGTTTATGTTAGGTGGGTAAATGATCTGATCATCTGACTGCTGATTGCAGTAATCTACATTATTAGCAGAACTAGAGGGCCCCAAATCAAATTCTGCTTAGGGCCCCATGGAGGCTTGGGCCAGCCCTGGTCACATCTATCCAAAAATGTCTAATAATTTGGAAAAATCCATAAATATGTCTCTGTATAAGTCGCATCTATTGTGCATCACCCCTGACTACCCGGAAAACTGGGCTGTTGTACCAAAAATCAATTGGGTGCTATATGGTGGCTGTGGGAGCGTGCGTGGGAGGACTTTAACAAGAATTTAACAAGATTAACACTTAAAACAATTTTTTTTTTTGCTCAAAATTATAGCAAAGGTGTGTCTTAGTTTAACTTTTCCTTAATAAATGCACTTTGACAGTCAAATCAATTGCATTTCAAAAATAGATTCGCTGAAGCAGGAGCGCGCAGAGAGACGACTCGCTGTGCATTTCGTCGAAATTGATCAAAATAACTACCTAAAAACTATTTTTTTTCTCTAAATTATAGTAAATGTGCGTCTCAGTTGAACTTTTACTTAACAAAAGGACTTTTAATGGTGAAATCAGCTGCAATTGAAAAGTATTCGGTGCTCCGGGAGCACAGAGAGAAGAAATCAGGAAGTCGGAATGCTGCGCATTTCTTCAAAATTTAACAAGATAAGCACAGAAAACAATTATTTGTTTGCTCGACATCATAGCAAATGTGTGTCTGCGTTGACCTTTTGCGTAATAAATGCGCTTCAATGGTCAAATCAGATGCATATCACCGGGGCGACGCAGCGAAATGAAGCTGATTTGACGGTTGCTCCAGGCGAGTTGGATGAAGGTGGCAGGCTACGGCAAGCCAATTGTGACATATAGCCACTTTTACCTATTACATGATGCAACGGCATGCCATACTACTCAAGTGCCATCTAGTGGCTGAAAATGGTAGTGTTCAATATTTTAAATGTCAGATTGAAAGAAAACGGTCATATCTCAGTCAAAAACTGGTTTATAAATATGGGGGGGAAAACGTAAATACGTTGCTTCAGTGTTTAAGTTGCAGGGTATGCAAATTAGGCAAAAAGGCGCAACTTATAGGTGGGAAAATACGGTTGTTGCACACTTGCATTTATTTGCAAACCTTTCTCAAACTGCATCCTTGTGTGTTTTTATTTTTATTTTAGTCTTAACAGATTTTGATTCAGTCTTTGGAAACTGCTGCTGAATGTGAATATTGTGGAAAACCTTCAAATGGTTTTATTTGTTCATTTCACGTCGGTCATCTCAGCTGTCTGCGTATTTATGTGAAGGAAAGCAGGGTACGCATACCTATATGTTTGTCATAGCTTTCTGAAACTCATCAGCAGCCGAATGACTGCATCACAGCTGAAACCAGCAAATGCTACAAACTTTGTCTCATAAAGCGACGTCCTCGTGCTATACGTGGATGTTACACCTCATGCACACGTCACAGCATCACAGCCCGCACATCCACTGTTCCAACTTCTCGGTGCATGTCTCAGAACCAGCTGTTACTGTTTGTTTAGAAATTACTCGTTTGGTTTATGTGGCCTTACATTGAGTGACGACGTCAGATTCTGCTGGTTTGGTTCTGATTTTGAGTCATGTTTTTATGTATTAAAACTGTACTCAGATTGTTTTTTATTAATTATATTGTTGTTTTATTATTTTCATTTATGCCTTCAAAAAGGGCAAGCTATATGCGCCACACTTAAAGTTTTGTCACAGGCTATTTTTGGTGTATTGATTCATAATCGGTGGTAGATTTTATTTATTATAATTTTGAGTTCTAGAAACTTTCATGTAAAATGTGTCTGTAAAATGATAATCAGTGTGGAAAAAAACAAACATATTCCTAATGATTCATTCTGTACCGTTATAGTTACACAAGTAGATAAAAATGTTATAAAAAATGGTGAATATTTTGGTTCGATGCTGAATGCACAGAGATATCTGGATCCTGCTGTATTACAAATAAACCCATTTTCTGTACGATCTATCTCCAGCTGGGATTCATTGTTCACTGACAGGCAGCAAAACTACATTTTAATAGTTTATTATGTTTATAAACAATTTTTTAAAAGAAAGGGTCTGCTAAAAGCATTTACCAGAAGAGGGCAGACCTAACTAAAACTACAGCTACTCCAGGAAACAAACTTTTTTTTTTTTTAAGTTTATGACAAGTGATTTGAGTAAAACTCGGTGACACATTTTTACTCACACTAAAAGCTAGTAAAACTTTATGATTGCACAACAGCACTCTCGAGTCTGATAACTACGTGTGCCTTATTCTGGGAAGCCATTCAAAAGATTGTTTTTGTGCGCTGATCAAAACAAGACATTTTTATATAGTGTTTTTTTTTTTCAGACTATAAAGCACATTAAGCGAAACAAAACAGTCTGATAAGTCAAACTATTCAACTCATTCACAGTTACTCTCAACATTGTTCAGACTCGAAGGCTTATTGTTAATTTTTGAGAAAATTCCAGGCTTTTAAGTGCATCTTATAGTCTGAAAAATATGATAGTAATTTGCAGTAATTTGACATTTCTTTAGTCGGGGAGCATCGTAATAAAATTCAGTGTTGGACAAGAGTACGATTACTATTTCTCAATGACAAAAACATATCTGTTTTTGTTTCTACATCAGCAGTTGTAACATTTTTTTAAATTAAGAAAACTCAATTATACTTCAACTATGAGAATAATGTGAATGAAACCTTTGGGACACATTTAACCCAAATAAGTGAAACGTTTTTTTTTTAAATTACTGTACTTTGTATTTTCAGGCGTATAAGTCACAGCTTTTTGCATAGATTTGTCGGTCTGCAACTTATATGCCGAAGCGACTTATATACGGTTTTTTTTTCCATATTCATAATGCAATTTTTGACTGACGCTTTGAATTTCAAAGACCTGAAATAGCAAGTCTTCCCATGTGCACTCACTTCACTCAGCTGGTGCAGGTGGAGGAATGTTGGAGAGCTAGCAGCTCCGGCCACGATGGATGGCACCACGCTGCCCAGGCAAAGTGAAGCTGTTTTGACCATTAAATAAACATGACGTGTCAGTGGTGACACACAATAAATGTGAGTTACTCTGATTTATATGTTTGTTTGTTTTTTCCTCTTCATGATGTTTTTTTGACTGATGCAACATGTACGCCGGAGCTACTAATGCGCCAGAAAATATGGTAAAAGTGACTTTAAAATAATCTTTACCAGATTGATTGTTTTGTTGCTTTAAATCTTTATTAATATTATAATTATTATTATAATAAGTTAATTGATTCAAGTTGATACTTTTCAGTTCTGAGATTTTTTTTTCCTGTTTCTTTTACATTACCGAGTTGATGTGTTTGTGTCAGGCTCGTGATTATTGGTGTCCAAAAATGTTTTTTAACTTGAGACATCTGCAGGAACAAAAGGGAAGTCTCAGCCATTTAAGTGGGGAAAGTGAGAAGTGTTATTTTTTTTGTTGTTGTTTTTTTGTAAAGCAAATTTTGTTTTTGTTTGTTGGACATGACAAGGTAGTAAAAAGATGTTTGTACAGAAGGTGGACAGGAGCTGCAGGCAGAACCAGTTTCCACAGAGCTGTTCATCTTGCTCGTCTGCTTCTACATAGAAGTTGTTTTTTTCCAAGTTAGCGTGTCACGCAATCCAGAAAATTGCTGGTTGTGTTTTGCACAAGTGCCCAAAGAGGTTAGTTCTAAGTCCAGCAGTAAATCCACACGGCAGCAATAAAACAATGATCTTACACCTCAGGAGGTTCAGCAGAAAAGGAGTGGAGGGGTCAAAGTATCTTTGTGCCATCAAGATACGTGTCTCTGGGCATCAGGGAGGTTGCTTCCGTCTGTTTTCTGGAAACATGTTTTTAAGAGATAAGAGATGAACAGACTCACCTGATCTAATGATAAAGTCAGTGTTGCATGAAGAAGAAAAACAAGCTGATTAGTGAAGACACAGTGATTCAGGTTTAGTCATTTAAAAGGTTTGAACTGTAGCTTTTATGACTATAAGTTAAGTTGTGCTTTGTTGGTTAATAAAATATGTTTGGATTCAAATTTGCATTCTTCATTGGTGTGAATTAGAAAGGCCAGCATTTTATGTTTAAATGATTTGTTCAAAAAAATACTGCAGCTGTGAAAAATTAGCATATGAAAATAATTTGTAGATATACAATAGGAAAATTTGCATAGTTGGAAAAACAACAAAACATTTAGAGGGAAACTGAAGCCTATAATTAATTAAATAATCATCCCGATGGCCTGAGGATGGCAGATATGTTTTTCTTCAATTCATTTTTTTAAATATTATTTTCACATGAGCTTTCATTTATATCATTTCATAGTTCTTCAATCTTCCATTCCGTGCTGACACTTCTTCACAAATTAACTCAATGTTTTATTACAATATGAATGTATCAAAGTACTCAGTAAAAAAATAAACAGTAGAAAAAACTGTTTTGGCAATACTTTTTTTTAGCTGCTCTTTTCAGAAATAGAACAGACTGTCATTTCTTTATACATCGCTTCCAAGAAGTCAGACTACCTTGTAATCTTTGAAAGTGATCTTTAACAATAGTTTATAGGGATTTGTTAAAGTCTTTGGATTTTTTTTTGTCTCTGCTATTTCATTCACTTTCTGTCCAATTCCTATATCTGACCATGACATGCAACATATTGAGTAATTGTGTAGTGTATTTGTTTCTTCAAAGTGTGGGGAAATAAAACAAAACAAACATGCATAAAAAACTTGAAAAAGTTATAAAGTTATAAAAAAATAAAGTACAACCAAGACTTGTCATAAAGTATTCATCATTTAGTGTATGCAATCACTTTGTTGTGTTCAAATGTAATTTTGAGGGTTAAAATGTCTTATTTTTCACATTGCTTAAAGATTCAAAACCATCAATACACTGTCTTTATGACGAGTGCTTGGCTCAGAGTTTTAAGGTAATAATTAGTTAACTGGCTAGTGTTTGAGTTTTTAGTTACAGCTTGTTAGATGATAAAAATCTGGCTTAAATGTGGTTCTTTGATAAATTGCTTATGTGTAAACACTGTGGCTCATCTTTGAGCTGATATAGGAACTTGCTCAAATAGGTTTATTTGCTAGTTATGTGTCGACAAAACAAAAGTATTTTGTTAACAGAATTAAGTGACTTAAAAACCCTGACATTTCTCTAAAAACAGCAACTGATAATCGAATTAAGAGATTTGCAGCGTACTGTAAATTAATAGTCATGCTGTAAATGAGTAATTAATCAGTTAATTTGCAGTGCTTTGGGATTCGTGTCCAATAATGTTCATATCTAACTCTTTTCAGCTTCTCACACAACTTTGTGAGGTTCATAATGTAAAAAAAAACAAAAAAAAACAATAAAACCATTTTTATTAATATAATAAGAAAATAAAATACGTAAGCTTAAACTATTGGAGGTTGCTTGCGCATTAGTAACTACAGTATAAAGGTAAATTCTATGTTTTTTTTAACCCATCTTATTTAAAGGTGCACCGGGCACCTCTCCTCTTTCAGTTTCTTTAACTTTCAAAGTTAAATAGTAGCAGTGAAAAGTTTCAAGTACTGTACTGTACTTATTTTTTTTTTTAAATTAAGTTGTTTTTCTTTTGAGTTGTAGATGCGGTCCCTGAACGCGTCACGCCTCTGACCCCGCCCACATAAATCAGTGTTGAGGCGCTCCGGCCGCTGATTGGCTGCGCGCTGCGCTCCAATCACTGAGCTGCGCTGATTCCTCTCTCTCACAAACCCGAGCGGGCGGCTCGGAAAGTCAAATAAAGAAAACGCCGTCAGTCTCTTCTGTTCAGGGCGGACATTTGTCTTCATCTGAGAAGAAAGGCCAGGCCTGGGAATAAAAACTGGATTAATCAAACAATTTATCGCCCTAAATGGACTATCACTGGTTGAAACTGAGGACGGATTTGGACCACAAGCGGATTCTATATATTAGTTTTTACTCTTTCGTCCTGTAATGTGTATTTGACATATCCGAGCGTGGGGATCTGAATGAGGATGACTGCCCTCATGAGGAAGGTGCAGCAGGTGCTCTGCCTCCTGCTGCTGGGCGCTCTCCAAGCCTGCAGCGCTCAGACGCAAGAAGGTGGGTCCTCAACGCACACATCACCATCCTAAAACATGTTTGATTTATTTGTCCATACAATAAAACACTCACGCTGCACTATAGTAACAGGCTTACAGCTGCAAGTTGCCAATGAAGAACACCTGCCCTAAAAAAACACCCAAACCTGTTCCGCACACGTAAAACTTGTTTGCTGTGAGTCACCTGCACCTCTCCCACGGCTCTGTGTGCTTTAGCGTGTTTGACTCAATTGTTTCAAGGTTTTGCGACAGAGCCCAACCTTTTTTTTTTTTTTTTTTTACCACACACAGTCAGGGCAAAGTATCTCTCCTGCATTGTTTAAAAAAATTTTTAAAAAAAGGGTTGTCTCTGAAACGTTTGTCTCCTTCGGTTCAGTTTAATCAGTATTGGAACTGCGTTCAGTCTGTGGAGGTGACAGAGCTAATACATGACAATATAGATTTATATTTAAAAAGATTGGGAAGAAATGTTCATTTATGGGTCATTACAAAACAGTTTTAACTGGTTAACTTTGTGAAATGCTTGTAACGAAATTAGATACCAGTTTGGAATATCTGTTAAGAAATTTATCACTGTCTTTTTCAGCATTGATTAAGGGAGAAAGTGTCCACGTTTTTATATATATTTTTTAAAAAATCAACTCTGGGTATAAAATGACTTCAAAGTTTAAACTTGCTCCACTTTAATCCAGTTT
>JARVGV010001459.1:28971062-28983313 GCA_031762435.1 Hypsolebias longignatus | reverse complement strand
TATATATATGTAAAAATGTAAAAAATAAATAAAAACAACACTTTACAAAATGTTAAAAGCCAAACAAGTGTGTTTTGAGTTTTAAAGTCTGAGATGGAGGGGCTTCTTGTTCCACAGTTTAGGAGCTGATGCAGCAAAAGCTTGATCCCCCTGAGGTTGAGTGGTTTTATGGACACTTTGAAGCAGCTGGTCAGCTGATCTGAGCGAGCGGGAAGGTTTGTAGGGGTACAGCATTTGAAAGAGGTAGGATGGAGCAAGGCTATTCAAAGATTTAAATACAAATAAAACAATTTTAAAATTGATCTTAAATTGCACAGACAGCCAGTGGAGTGAGGTTAATATGGGAGGGATGTACACATATGTACGTGTGCCAGTTAAAAGCCTTGCTGCACCATTATGGACCCTCTGTAGTTGAGCAATGGAGGACCCGCTAACCTGCCAGATAATGCGCATTACAGTAATCCAGCCGGGTGGTAACAAAGGCATGGGTTACTGTATCAAAGTGTCTTTTTGGAGTGATGGCTTTTATCTTGGCTCGTGGTCTCAAATGATAAAAGCTTCTTTTAATAACTGATCTGATCTGACTGTCTAGTTAAGGTCAGGATCTTGTTCAACCCCTAAATTCCTCACTGTCAATTTGCTGTGCTGGATCAAGGAACCTAGATCTACAGTACCAATACCTAAAAAAAAATACATTGTGAAATGCAATTTCAGTGTTGGTTCATTAAATTAATTTCTAAACTGTGTAAGTTGAACACATTGTCAAAGTACTACAAGTAAAATGAAGTTTTATAAGAAACACAGTAACGCAAAATGAGTGTAATTTGTGAGAATAATATAATGTTTCTAAAATTTCCCAGAAGTACTTAGAAACTTTTGTTTTACTTTACGCAGTTGACAGTCTTAAGAATCGAGCTCTCCATGTTGTTCGGCGACTGGTTCGACCTGAAGACTACAGAAAGCTGGAAATCGTTCATACGCTCCACGAGGAGCTCGAAGATCAGCCCAGCTGTTTGAAAGATCTCCGGCGCATGAACCAGCGAGTTGAGCAGTGTCTGCTGCGGTTCCGAGGCCAGGAGGAATGAAGTGTGATGCTGGATGGATGTTTGTCAGGCTGTATTTATTACTCACCAACAGCAGACATAAAAGAACTTGTAAAATAATTCATTCATCCTTTATTTATACAGTTTAGTCTCATTGAGTTACCTGTAGAAATAAAGGTTGAATAAATTATTTTAAAAGCTCTTGTAAAACTTGTAAAATAATACAAACAGGAGATACTTTTCTTTGTCACTGTTGTTCATTATCTGTTAAAAAAAAAGTCACTTTGACGCTGCTGGATTGTTATATTCAATCAGCAGCTTAAATGTTTTCCGTACTCAAACGAAAAAGACATTTTAAACTCTCACTAAGAGTCATTGCCTAATTAAAGGTCACAAGGCCGATGGAAAAACTTTCAAATGTAAAGATCTATATTTTTACATTAAAATACAGCGTCTTTAGAGTGCTGTGTGTTAAGGTGACATTTAAATCAACCAAAATAAATACCATAGAAGATTTTGGTGAGAAGTTTTCTGTCTTCTAATTTCTAACTGGGGGACATAAAAATAAACTTTTCTAAAGAGGCTGTGAAGCACTGTCACCAAAGAGCTGAAGCTTTTGTTGTTGCCCACTTTATACATTTATTTTCTTATGTTTTGCTGTTACCCGCATACTAATTTACACATTTCTGCTCTATCTGAAGTACTTGTACTATTTATTTTGATGATAAATGAATGCAAGATATATTTGTAATGCATTATTGTACTTATGTCTTAAGGAATACAGTATTTGTATTGCTTAAGTTCAAGTGCAACTACTACACCTTCAAAGTATCTAAAATAACACGCTAATTGTTCAAGCAAAAATAATTAATTACTATTAATTACAATATATGAATATTTGTTGACATACTTTTAAAATTTGTTGTTCTTGTTTTATAATGTAAAATCAGGCATGGCAGTGCTGCATTTTATTATTCAAAGCAAAATGTCCAAATAAAATAGCTTAAAAAAGTCACGTGCATTATCATATAACAGATCTTTGTATCTGCTGAATGACCTCTGAATTAATGCAAACAGAAGGTGCTGTACAAGCTCACAGACTACTAAAGGATGCCCCATTAAGGTGTCTTGTCATTTCCTGAAATTATAGCAGTCTCCAGTTTGTGCAGCCGGAGCACCACTACCAGACTTGTTGCTAGGCAACCGAGCAACAAACACATCTTTGAGTGTCTGAGACGAAACGAGCAGAGGGCTGTATTATCAGGAACATACAGTCCGGAGGAAAACTAAAAAAAAAACGGGGACTCGGGTTGTTTGAGGAGAAAGCTGTACATCCCTGAACTGTGAGAGCCTTTGTTGTGTCACACATGCACACTGATTCGTTTTGCAGCAGTACCGGTAATCATCTGTTCTTTTATCAGTAAGACGGGTCATATTCCCTCGCCTCCAGACAGATCACTGAGGTAAAATTAAAACTATGGTGAGATTTGGAAAAGAATGATCACAGAGACCGATAAAATATTTACCGGGTATGAAATTCGTGTCTTTCTATCATCAGGTGTTTCTTCTGTAGATTCCATATTTCTCATCTCTTCCAGGTGTTTTGCTGAAAGCAGGAGGTATGTAAAAGTTTTATTTAGCTTTGGTAGGTTATTAGAAAATGTGCATTTGTTTGTATATTAACAAGAAGTAAAATGAGGCCTTAATTTTACATCGTCTGCCTCAGTGTATGAAAAACATGAAAGGCTGAACATGATGATTCTGTTACTTCCTCTTTCTGAAACTACAGCAAGTGACCCTATTCTTTCCGAAACACAAAGAAAGTTCCCTCTAAATCGCTGTCGGCGTTTAAACTAAGTGCATCCATATTATTTTGCCTCAGCACGTACCACGGTAAAGGAATGTGTTCAGCAAAGAGTTCAATGTGTAGACATGGATCCAGGCTGTGGTCGCAGCCCCAGAACAATTTTTAACAGCTCGCTGCAACCTTTTCACACATATCTGTGCTCTAAATCTTTTTTATTGCTAAATAACAAACCTCTAAATCAAACTAAGTTTATACGTCTGAGCTAACCAGAAATATGTAGCAGGAATCATATCTCAACTTTCTGCTATAGAGCGCATATATTTATTAGTGCTATGAAGAAAGAAAATGTAAAAATGTTGCATCTATGCAAAGAGTTTATAAAACCTATCTGGGATTGACAGAAAGTCTACCATGGCCTAACATTTTTAATGCTTTGTCATTTTTAAAGGTTGCTCAAATTTATGCCTTATCACTGTTCAGTTTTGTGAATAGTTAATTTATTTTATCAATATTGAAATTATTAACCTTTTTTTGGAAGCAGCATTTTTATATGGTTGGTTTGTGAACAGCTAGAAAATGTCTAAAGTTTTTTTTTTTCTACAAGTATTACTGATCTTCAAAACGTTTGGTATCACTCATAATGATGTCAATTCCTTTATTTTCTGAGGTTTTTTTTTTTTTTTGTACCATTACAAGACAAATTAGACTTTTTTTGTCCTTTGCACACTTATTCTTCTTGTCCTTGAATATATGGTTTTATTTATTCTTTCTTTAAATATATTTTAATTACATTGTTTCAACATATGAAATTTCATTAAAAGCTGAATAAAGTATGTTTGATAAGTAAATGTGCCTTGTCTTCTTTTAATTAAGTTTTTGTTCTAAGCTTTCTGTTCTGAGTAATGACAGGGCAACAGAAGTATGCTTCTGTGCTTTCTTTAAAAAGCATCAAAAGCTCTTGCAATGTGCATTGTATTAAACATATTTGCTACCAATTTGCTGCAGTCATTTTTCCAAACATACATTTTTAAGCATAGCTGAAGTAAGGAAACAATCAATTCTAAATCAAAATTTCTCTTTTTCTAAATAGTGTTTTATAAATAAAATATTCAGCAGTTTTCTTTTACATCAACCTATTTTTCTATTGTTAATATTTGTCTCTGCAATGGCACATATAACATGTAGCAAAACAGACAAAAATAATTGTGCATCGTGCAGGTAGAAGTGTCATAATTTAGAAATAAGACTAATTTGTAATATATTGGCAGGCCACAGACTGATGAAGTCTTCCAGATGGAAGACAAAACATTTCTCCCTCAAAGAAACTGGTCCAGATTACATAATTTAACCTTTTGTTGTTATCTACTTGGATGAGTGAGCTTACAACCTTTCTATATTTTTTTCTTTATCAAACAAATAGTTTAAACACATTTATCTAACCAAGCATTTGATTTCTGTATGGAAAAGCAAATCTAGGAACACTGTAACTGTGGTAGACCTTCTATGGGGCCTTACCCTGCAAAATAAGTGAGTTTAAAAGGAAATCATTGCTTTTTTAGACCATATTGATATTGGATTATTGTAGGTCTGTCAAATCATTACTTTATGTAGCTTAAAACAGTCCAAGGTTGTATGTTTTAATCTCAAACACGTGATTTTTTAATTGAATCACAAAATAACATGGATGATCATTTTAAAGGGGTTTCATTCTTATCATGTTCACCCATCTATCCATGATTTTTTTTTTTACCTACGTCTTGGGGGTGGGGTCGCTGGTACCCATGTCCATGTCCATATCACTGTGCAAACCGGAGTACCTGGAGGAAACCCACGCATGGAGAGAACATGCAAACTCCACCCGGCCCCCAGACCGGGATTTGAACCAGGGACCTGCTTGCTGAGAGGCAGCAGCTCTACCAGTTCTTATCATGTTCAATCTGACCAAAATAAAAAAATACTATCTGCAGATAATATTGACATATCTTCATTTTACGAAATGTTATTATTACTGGGTGTAATAGACAATGCTGTTTCATCCGCAGCACAGTGAAACAAAGTACAGTATTTCATCCTGGCCTGGGTAACTTCTACCTTTATTAACTATTGGTGGACTGGACCCTCGCAGTTGCTCCTATATTATGATAAATAATGTTAAGACTTTGTATTCATCATGCAAAGTTGCTGTTCTGAAAGGCACCACCGTCCTAAACCACGTGCGCCATGACGAGATTTGAAAGCAAGTCTCGCGAGATCTTACGCTTCTTTCACGTGAAAGTTTGGACTCAAACTGCCGCCATTTAGGGTTTGTTTGTTCAAAAGAAAACTTTTAAACCGAAAACTTAATTAGACGTTTAGAGATAGATTTTATTTAGTTAAGTAACTTCTCTTAATATTGTTTAAGTTGTTGTGTGGAAAAAGGCAACGTCTGTTGATCTTCCGCGGGTTCTGTCATTTATTCACGAAGGTAACTACACCCGTCATTATTGGTTTTGTGTAAATAAATGTTGCAGTGCCGCTCTTTAGTTTTGTCACTTTACAAATGTATATGTTAGTATTTAGAGTAATGTCACAGTCGTGTGGCTTTAAAGGGTTTTTGCCAAGTTGCACATTAAGTTATGTTTAAAAATATTGTTAGCTAGCTAAACCGAAGATGCTAACGTCACATGCATCTACAGTACTGTACTGTATTTTATTCGCCTTTTGTATTATGTTGATAATTTGAACACAATGATGTTAAAACACACAAACATTAAGTATAGGATTCTTAAACATTAAAAAGTAAAAAATAAAATTGCCAGTGTTTTGAATGTTAAATTGATTTGACTTGTGCAAAGTAAGTCAGATGACACCTGGGTTAAAAATCTCAGGAAGTCTCAACATTTCACTGATCACATCAACTCTGGATGACTATATAAAGTTCACGCATGAAGATGTAAAAGATGGCAGGTTAGCTTTCTTGGACTGTGTGGTCTCAGTTTCTGATGGGAGGACATTTGCAAACTGAAGTGTAACGCAAAGTCGCAAACCCACCCACACAGACCAGTACTGTATTTGTATTTTGACTCGCATCACCCTCTGGAGCACGAGTTGGGAGTCATCAGGACTGTACCACAGCGTCTCCTCCACTAATTCAGGAGCCATGCAGACGAAGAAATCCCACACAAGGCAGGCCCACAGTCGAACTCAAGAGCCAAACCTTGCCTTTTTCTATCACCTCTCATTTTGCTTACAAACCTCACAAGTGCAAACTTCCTCTGACAGTTGGTCAGCTCTGAAGCCAAGAAGAACTGGTTTGAATTTTTCAGTAATCTTTGATTTGGATGTGGAAAGCGCAAAAGAGAATGTCATATGAAGCTGCAACTAAGAAAACATCAGGTTTCTGACTTAAGTTAATGTATTTATTGAAATTTTCTCTTTGTTTTTCAACCCATCCATCATCCATTTAAAAAAAAAAATTGTATGCATCTTTTATGATTGTCTATTGTTGTTGTCGATGTCCACTGTTGTCATCACTCTTTGTTAAAAGTTCAGGTCTCTCTTGTAAACGAGTCCCCGAGGCTCAATGGGATTCTTCTTCTTTCGGCTTTTCCCTCTTCAGGGATCGCCACAGCGAGTCATCCTCCTTCACCTCACTCTGTCCTCTGCATCCTCTGTCCTCACTCCAACTACCTTCATGTCCTCTCAAATTGCATCTATATACAGGTAGTCCTCGACTTAAGGCGCCCTCGACTTACGGCAACTCGGACTTAAGAACGGGTGTGCGGCGCAGCGTTAGCATACATTTTACATGTATTTCCTCGACTTATGGCAAAAAATCCGGACTTACGAACGGGTGCGGCGCCACGTGTAATGAGTTCCAATTTATGGCAAAACCGGGTTACGAACGGTTTGTAGGTACGGAACCCGTTCGTAAGTCGAGGACTACCTGTATCTCCTCTTTGACCTCCCTCTTTGTCTTTTTCCTGGCAGCGGCATTTCTAACATCCTTCTACCAATATACCCACTGTCCCTCCTCTTGACATGTCCAAACCATTTCAGTCTGGCCTCCCTAACTTCCCCTGAGGCTCAATGGGATTAACCTGTATAAATAAAGTTTGAATGAATGAATTCATCCATTCATTATCTTTACCCACTTCTTCCATTTTGGTCATGGAGGTTCCCTCAATGCGGACTGAACTACTTCGCTCCTGTATCCTGGAGCACTTTGCAAAAAGATCTGAAGTTCTCGACAATGACCTTCTCTGAGTGGCTTCAAACACAGCACAGCGGCTCAGTGGTTAGCATTGTTGCCTCACAGCAAGAAGGTCCTGTGTTCAACCTGGGATCTTTCTGTTGTCATCATTCGTTGTTAAAAACAGGTCTTTCTTGTAAATGAGTCCTCAAGGCTCATTGAGAATAACCTGTATAAATAAAGGTTGAATTGAAATGAACTGGTGCCCATGTCCAGCTATTGCCGTGCGAGAGGCGGGGTACACCCTGGACAGGTCTCCAGACCATCACAGACACATAGAAACAAACGAGACAAACAACCATTTACTCTCATTCAGACCTAGGGTCAATTTAGAGTTACCAAAAGTCCAACATGTATGTTTTTGGTCTGTTGGAGGAAACCGGAGTACACAGAGAAAACCCATGCATGCACGGAGAGAACATGCAAACTCCACCCAGAAAGGCCCCCGGACTGGGATTTGAACCGGTGTAACCTGCTCTCTGAGAGGCAACAGCTCTACTACCAAGTTTTTAATTTAGGCTCCCATCAAATGATTTGACCTGTAATGAAGTTTGACATCCCTGTCCTGGACCTAGAGCAATGTGGATATCCTAAGTGGGCCTTCCTGAAAGCAGAAAGGAAATACAAATAGGACTCCATCCAGCCATCATGTGAAAAGAAGGAACATAGACACAGACCAGTGGTCATTCCGTGTATTGCGGGAGTTTCAGAGAAACTGAGACATTTCTAAACGTGACATCCCAGTAGCTTTGAAACCCCAAAATACATTATGGCAAAGACTGGTTCATCCCAAAGATCCAGTCCCCCGGCACAGACAGAGTAATACAGTACAGTATTATATTTCCAGGAGGGCTGTGATCAGTCATACATCAAAGAAGCTAAACAGCCACTGGCCAAAAGGATGGCCCAGCAATGGAGAGCAACATCATCAGGCCAGGACTCTGTGATTTACATTCATCTGCAGGCCAGCGCTCACTCTTTCAGGGATAAAGATGTGCACATCCTTGAAATAGACGCAGTGTTGTCAGATCTTGCGATAGAAACAAGCATCCAGCTCTATGAAAACAAGCCCAAAAAAGCCCAACTGGCAACCCACCACATTTAGTAAAACAGGCCATTTTTAAACAGTATAAACATACATTTATTATGACATTACACATAAACAACAGCAAAATTATGCTAAGCACTTTGAATAACATCATTTTATGCCAAAAATCATATTTTTTTCTACATAAAAAAAACAAAAAAAAAAACCATCCTGATACATTATCTGCATATGAGTGGAGCGCCCTAGTGGTCGGCCACACTATGAGTGTTTGTTTGGGTATGCGCCTGTCGCCTTGCCAACTTGGGCAGGAGCGATAAACGGGAAAAGGGGCCGTGGGTGGACAAACTACCTACTACCATTAGTCTTTTGCTTTATTGTGCGGAGCTGGGAGACAATCAACTACTTTTCCTCGTAAAGAAAGTTGATCCCAAATACGTTCAAAAACAAGCCCAAAAAAACCTAAAACAACTCAACCCGCAACTCACAAGATTCACAACGACTTTAGGAAAAAAACAAGCCCAAAGTCGCTTATCATAAGCAGACTTGGCAACACTGATAAGAGGAACACTAACAAAAAAGGTTGAATCATGTCATCTGGACTTCGTTTTTAAGAGGAACACTGGTTTGATGTGCTATTTTGTTGCATCTCTTCAGACTGATGGAAGTATTTTGGAACAAAGATGAAACATTTCAACAATTCATTTATTTGATGGGGGGCTGTCGTTATTAGCTAACGTTTAGATCCATTACAAATTAAACTTATGACTTCAAATATTAATGCTGAAAATGATAATTAAATATTAAAAACACTGAGAAAATTCGATTAATTCAACTGGTAATGCTATACTGTATAGAGTTCAGTCTCTGTAAAACAAATATTTTTATGTCATATTAATCTCAAAAGCAAACTATGATAAAGCATTTATGTAAATGAAAATAAAATACTTGTTCCAC
Source organism: Hypsolebias longignatus (assembly GCA_031762435.1). Classification (NCBI taxonomy): domain Eukaryota; kingdom Metazoa; phylum Chordata; class Actinopteri; order Cyprinodontiformes; family Rivulidae; genus Hypsolebias; species Hypsolebias longignatus. The sequence continues at coordinate 28,974,230 of JARVGV010001459.1, read as the reverse complement.
TTTTCTGATAATTTTACACTTTTTTTAAATGCTGTGGGTTCTGTCCTACTTTCTTGTGCATATTTGTATTTTATTAAATTAACAAACCAAACAGACCAAATATGTCAATGCAATAAACATATTATGCATTTGAGGTAAAACCTATGATCATGTATTTCATACTAGTTAATTAAAATTAATAAAACGTTTTGTTTATGTTGATTACTGTTGGGCATTATCACAAGATGAAAACATCTGATTTGAACAATTCTGAACTCATTGCACCCCAATTATTAAAAAAATAGTTTTTTTGAAGCAGTGCATCAAAAACAGAATGTTGCACATTTTTCTATTTTTTTATACTTCTTTCAGAAATTATCTGCTACTTCCCAACTGCACACATAGCTGCTGCTTATTATTATTTTTTTTTTCCTATTTTTGTCTTGGACCAGACATGGACAGCAATGGAAAGAAAGTGAAGTTTAACTGGTTGCAGACTGCCCTCACCCCATTGGCTCGTGCTCAGGAGCGCAAGGTTGGTTCAGTCACACCTTCTCCATGCAAAACGCCAGGCAGTGAACAGGTGAGGAGCACCTTTCCCCTCAGTGACTCTCCGGGATCAAAGCTTCTTGAATCACTGAGTCTAGACACCCCAAAGAGAAAAGCAGAGGTTCTCAATGAAAGTGGACCTTCGTCAGGCAAAGCCAAACAGAGAAAACTTTCCTGGACAAACTCAAATATTTTCAAAACATCAGTGGTAAGTTTTTATTTTCCTTGCATGCACATCTTTTAACCATCATTCAGTTGTTTCATTGTAAGACAATTCAATATGTATTTCTGATTTGTCTACTTGTGGCACAGGATACGTCTGCTAACAAGTCACCAACACAGTTGGAGTCCCCTGAGAGTCAGCAAGCATTAACAACTTCATCTCACTCTTTCATTATGAAAAAGAAGCAGAGGACCCCTGAGGAGGGATCAAGGGCTATCTGCAGGAAGGCATTAATTGAAGCTCTGGACAATACCAAAGCAATAAAGAGCAGTGTCACTGAGAGTAGCTCTCTGTCCTCTGTTCAAACTGAAGCACCCAGACCAGAGTCTCCTTACAGAGAACCTGTGGATAGAAGCTACTTGTCAAGCAGCCTCAGCAAGTCTGAGGATGTTGTTGCTTTCAAAGAGGACAACATTTCTCCCAATCGAGTGATTTTGAAAACACAATTGCAGGATGACCTTTCAGAATCAAAATCAAATGGAAGGGTAAGTCTGCCATTCAAAAGTTTTTTTAAGTAACGATTTTATAAAACAAACAATATGTTATTTTCCTCTTGAGGCAATTCTTTTAGACTAAGGTTAAAAACAAAGTATTTTAAGTGTTTTAATTATTCTAGGTTTTGATTTGTATTTTTGTACAGCTTTAAAAAAGACAAACCCAGAAACCTTACATTTTAAAACATTATGATGTTAGAGCTAATATCTAACCTACTAGAAGAAAAAAGGCCAAATGAGACCCATCTTTCTTTTCTTTTATTCAGGGTCCTGTCTTTGTAGAGACCATCTCTGAAGACACATTATTTCCCCCACAAAATGATTTACAAGTGGAAGACTTCAACTCTTCTGTCCCTTTGGATTATATTCCAGATCCTTTGTTTGGTTTCTCAACTCACCAGAACAACCTGCAACACCAGACTTCACAGGAAACCGCAGCATCGTCCTCTGTTTTTATGTGCACCAATGAAGACACTGAGACGGTCCACGCAGTTGTGGAGGACGATAGAACAGAGTTCTCACCGTCGCAGAAAACCATTTGTTTCTCATTCAAACAGCCCGACCCACCAAACGCAGACTCTTTCAACTCTTTCAGGGCTGAGACTCATGATCACTCGTCCTTTAAGACTAATTTGCTGGACCTGTTTGCTTTGCCTCTGCTGTCAAATGTAAGAGGATCAGACCGGTCTTCAAACGCTGCTTCGTCACGCAGGCAAAGTGAAGGTAGCTCGTCCATGCGTTTCCCTTCTCGCTCCCCATTCTCCAGTTTCAACCCTGTGAAAAGATTGTCCTTGGGGGCTGAACCTTTGTGGACCACTTACCCCCACAGGAACAGTCAGGCTGAGTTCATTGATACACACTGCCATTTGGACATGCTGTATGGAAAGCTTGGCTTCAGAGGGACATTCAGCCGCTTCCGTCAAGTTTACCGGTCCACTTTTAGTCCAGAGTTTCAGGGCTGCATTACAGATTTCTGCAACCCTGAGATCATGGTGAAAGAAGGCCTGTGGGAGAATTTGCTGGCTGAAGAAATGGTATGGGGGGCATTTGGCTGCCACCCTCATTTTGCCAAAGATTACTCAAGTGTTCAGGAGCACAATATACTGACGGCAATGAGGCATCCAAAAGCTGTGGCATTTGGTGAAATGGGATTGGATTACTCTCATAAAAACTCCACCAACACTGCAAGACAAAAAAAAGTAAGCTGTAACTTTTATGCTCTGTTACCTCAACACTTTGCCTCCTGAACTAAATTAGACGTCATCAAGTGGTTGTTACTAATATCTCACATAATGTTTTATCGTCTGTTTTTCTGGGTGAAGGTGTTTGAACGCCAGCTGCGTTTGGCCGTAGCCATGCAGAAGCCTCTGGTGATCCACTGCAGGGACGCAGACGATGACCTCCTGGCCATCATGAAGAAGTGCGTTCCCAGAGATTATAAAATTCACAGGTGCGTCCGTGTGGGCAAATCACTGTGACAAATTCTCCCTGTTGCACTTTATCGACCTGCTTTTATACTAGTCATTATTTAGACTTCCCTGATTTACGTTTTGCTTCTGAATTGTTAGCTCTTGATTTTTCTTTGAGTGTTCAATAATTCAACGATCTAACAAAGTTAAGTCAGGTCATCTGGACAAGTTCTTCTTTGTTGAAACGTTTCATCTTGTATCCAAAAGACTTCTTCAGTCTGAGGAGCTGCAAGAAAACGGTCTTAACAATAAATCTTTAGGGCCCTGATGGCTGCTTGCTATTCACAAGGGGCTGAGTGATTCTAGCAATAACAGGATTGTAAGGGTGGAAGTTAAGCTTGGAGGCCTCCACCCCATTTAAAGATGGAGGGATTCTCTTCACAAAGATGGCCTCCTTTACTCCTCTTTCAAACCATCGTTCCTCTCTATCAAGGATGTGAACATCTTCATCCCT
>JARVGV010001459.1:28885820-28907770 GCA_031762435.1 Hypsolebias longignatus | reverse complement strand
TGATAATGACAGCAGTATTCTGTCAAAACATTACCTTTGTTTCAGCATTAGGAGTGTGTTGCTGACTTTATAATGGTTATTTGAGTAGAAACACGTCTACTCTGACATTTTTTTTTGTGTCTTTAAAGCCTCATTCTATATAAAAAAAATACAGTACCCAATTGTCAACTCAGTTTCTAATTAGTTGCTAAAAATTGGAAAAAATTCTGCAGTTAAGGTTTTGCTAAAAATTAACTTTTGTCTGCTCCATCATAAGTTTAAAGTAATTGGTTTATAGAACTGACTTTTTTTTTCTTTTAATGAAATGAAACATTGTTGACTACTTATTTGTCTGAGTTTCCTTCTAGAATAGTTTCTAAATTTTAGAGCGTGAACGTGCATCCGAAGTGGTTTGTTTCATTTGTCCTCCCTGCTCAACATCAAATTATTTTTTGTTGGCCAGTACAATAGGATAAACATATATGTGTGAACATTTGGTGATTTTTGGCCGGTGAAGCTTTAACAAACAATGTTTATTTTCTTGCGCACAACGTTCCATCTTGGAGCTGAGATGGGGTAGACGCAGGGCAGCTGACTCTGGACCCGAAAGCCCCAGGCTCGATCCCCAGCCATTCCCACATGTCGTGGTGTCTCTAAGCAAGACACCCAATCCCCAATTGCTCCCCGGGCTCTTACATGGCTGCCCACTGCTCCACCTGGGTGCATCCCAGGTGCGATGGGTTCAATGCAAATAACTAATTTCACCATTATATGGGAACATATGATAACTCATAGCACTTATCATTCCTTGTCATCTGGTTGCCCTGACTTTAAACATAGCTTGTATTTGTTTAAAGTTCAGCAAAAAGTGAGACATTATACGACCTAACATCGTTCTAAAGCAAATGTGTTTCTAACCACATGAGAAACTTCTTGGTTAAATAGACTTAAGGGACTTCTGTAAGACAATTTCACACAAAAACACAGGAAAATGATATGCTTGTGTGGTTTACACAGCTTGGAAACAGACGTATCCATACAGGTGGAATTCCTTCCATCAGAACCTCCTTCTCAAACTTTGTGTGAACGCCCACCTCTCACCACATGCACACGCAGTAAGAGTCATGACAAATCTGTGATGAAAGAACCTACAGCAATCCAAGCTCCTCACTCTGTAAAGCTGCACAGAACTCCCACACCTGCAGTAAAGAAAATCCCGATATCCACACGCGCGCAATCCATTTCTCCAGGATTTCACACACGTAAAACTGAGCTCATGTGCACTGCTACTAGTGTCGGCATACAGTAAGTGCTCGTGCACTCACTTGTCAAAAACATAAACAAAATGTAAGCATGCACGTGTGGTCTGCTCACACATGCAGGGACACACTGTGCACTGCCTTTCTTTATTCGTGCAACTCACACAAATGAAAACACAAGATCTGTGTGATGCAAACTACAAACAGACTCGTGTGTGTCGTCAAGTCTGTCCTCGTGTCTGCTTCTTCTCACTTTGCTATCTCTATGGTGATGCTGAGGGAAGGCTGTTGGGTAGATGGCTGTGCTATCGTCCATCAGGACACAGAACTGAGTCACACATACCACATCTCCCTCTTCTTGCTGCCCCTCTGTGCTTTTCTTTCTCTTCCACAAGCGTTCCCAACTCTTCCGTTCTTCCTCTTGCTTCCTCCCATTCCTCCATCCCTCATGCTCGCTTCAATCCTCACCTCTGTCACCGCCGCTCGGCGAGCTTCACGTCCTTCCCTCTTCTGAGTCTCTCCTCCTCCTCAACTCTGCTTCTCCTCTCTTCTCCTGTTGTGTCTGCTTCTATCTCGCCCTCCTCGTCTCCTCCCGTGGATCCATGCCTTTCACGTGGGAGCCTTCCTCTCCATCCTTCGCAGCACAGTGTTTGGCTGTGCCTACCTAGTTGTGTGTTTTGAGCTGTGAGTGGAAGTGAAAGGACAGGAGGGGGGAGCAAGAAGATGAGAGTGAGCAAACAGGCAGTTGTACTCTCAGACGCTCCTCTCACTTTTCCTTGTTTTCTTCCTGCGTTTCTCCATCATGACCTCCGCTCCCTGTCGCCATGCAAGACTCTCTATCCTTGTAAGCAAAGGGGAGGGAGTCAGTTTGTGTGTGTTTGTGTGTGTGTGTGTGGCTGGAGAGGAGGTGGAGCTATGTGAGTCGGTCTAATTAAAAAGCAGAGTATGTACAGCTGCAGAGAGCAACGAAGGAGGAGAGAGGGGGAACTAAGTGATCCAGGGGGCGTAACTAAGGGACACAGAGAGACAAGGCAATCAGTCGAGGGTGGAAATGAGGGGCATTGGGGGGTGGGTAGAGGTGAATGTGATGGAAAGCAGCTAGTGGTGTGAGGAGGTGAAAAGCAAAGTGCTAAAAGACACCAAGGTCAGCTGGAGAGCAATACAGAAAGGTCAGGCTCGCGGGGAAAAGGAGGGAGGAAAACGAGAGGATAAAAAGGGAGAAGGAGATGGGAACAGACAGGTAGAATTATTCTACAGATATCTCCCATATGAGCGGGGGCCGAGCCAGGGAACCGTGACCAGCAGGATAATAGAGACACATGGACAATGGCCCTCTGAAGCAGAGGCAGATCCATAGCTGGCGAAGGTTAAGCTGCTCTACTGTTTCCAGGCCTTTGTTGATTAACGTGCTAAAGTGTTGCGCATGCAAATTAAAGGGCAAAACATCAGATCGTGTTAAATTAATCACAGCGTTTTCGCTTGGTTTCTCTCTGTTGAAGGTTGTTAGCATGAGGAAAAAGGGATTTATTTTTTTTAAGTTTTTCTGGTTATTGTGCATTGACCTCATCATGACTGGACAGACTGTTGTCACCTGAGGCTACAGTAAGCAGTGGAGACCACTATACACAGCAGAGAACGAGACAAAAAAAGTGTCTACACCTATGTCTCAACGGTTGAGGCATCTCCTCCCATTTTATCAGTCTGATCACTTACTTTGTACTATCTCCTCATGCTTTATAAGATTTACATTAATATGAATCATGTCTTTATAGTTATTTTTACACTGCAATAACCGATTGGGTTTTAAATATAATTTTGTTGAAAGAGCACAACTCCCACCATTGCATTTAGAGTATGAGCTCAGTGGACAGGCTATGTAGTGCATCACTGACTCATAATGGGATTGCCAATTATGTTCAGGATGACAGATCTGAATATTAAGGCAACTTTCTTTAGATTTCTGCACAACCATCCTCACTGTGCTCTTGTATTTTTACTTGGTATATATGTGTACTTTCAAATCTGAATGTGGATGTTCACAAATATTAAAAATGTTATCAGATTGATGATACATTCATGCGTGCATATGCACAGTCGACAACATTCATTCAACCTTTATTTATACAGGTTAGTCTCACTGAGCCTCGGGGACTCATTTATAAGAGAGACCTGTTTTGAACATAGAATGGTGACAACAGTAGACAATCATAAAATAAAGCATGTACATTGAGAAGAATACATTAAAGATAAATGAAAGAAAATTTTCTAAAAAATAAACAGATAAACAAAAACTGCTAGATTGTAAACTGATATATAATACTATAATGCAAAAACAGGAACATGTCTGCAATGGTTTTTGCCATGAAGTTAGTAATTGTTTGAAACTACTTAGAGGTCAAGGTTGAGCACTTCAGATCTTGTTACAAGATATTCCAGGAATCAGGAGCAGAGTAGGAGAAGGCCCTTTTGTCTAGTTCAGTCCTCACTTGAGTGTACACTTCATGTAATAATGTCCTGAGAGTGCACGCTGTAGCTGCACTCATGCAGTGACATGTAGGAGGAGATGTATGAAGGCAGCTAACCAAGATGGAAATGTACCAGTGAGAGTCTGCGTGAAGTTAATGATGTCCAGTTAACCAGTGAATTTTTATGTTAAACGTTATGCTAATGTTACTGAAAGGTAAAAAATAAGAGTGTGGATGTCGAGCTCAGAATAAAGTACAGTAATGACAAACAACAACAAAAACTCATTGGATTCATTGCGTTTTGGAGAAACTGGATTTTATGATCACACTGAAAAATTTTATTTTCTCCAACACTAAATGTTGTGGAGATCTTTGTATTAAACATTAACTCGTACTCAATGTATTTTTTATGTTATTTAGTAGGTGAAAAACGTTTTGACAAGGAGAAGTGCTTTGATTGCCTTTCCAATAGTAATTAGGTGTTGATTATGTGTTACAAGGGCTTGCCTTAAACCTTGACGGTACAGAACAGAAATACAAGCGTGCTCGAACGCGTGCGCACAACAGGTAAACGTCACAGCTCGCGAAGAGAGAGAGAGAGAGAGAGAGAGAGGAGTCAGAGTGAAAAAAGGAACGGAAGGAAAGAGAGAAAGTTTCGTCGAGTTGCGGCGGAAAAGAGCCCGTGCTGAGTTAGCAGGACGAGGTAAGACTGCCGACATTATTTTCAGCTGGAACTTTGTCAGAGTTCGAGTCTTTTCAGGTTTTGCAGTTCACAGAAAGTTGCCGCCTGCTCGTTCTTCTTCTACGGTTTTTTGTTTATAAATCCGTTAAAGGAACAAACTGTAACGGTAAACTTGTCACGCCCGTGGCTAGCCCAGTTCCAGTTCTCCGCTCTAAAATCGTTGTCACGTTTTTTTTAATTTTATTTTATTTTATTTATTTTTTTTTTTTTGCGAGGTAACAAAGCAACTAGTCATTGACGAGTTTTTAATTTAAGCTTTGTTTGTGTGAACCGATTGTTTGCCCTTCTGTGATTTGCCACACCGTACTTTGGTCAAACAGGTTAAAGCTAAATGAAACAGCTGAGGTGCCAGAGCTTCCGTACTGACCGCAACTTTATTACATTTACAGTATTTTTCTTTAAAGTGTGTGTGAGCCTGCAACCGAGCCACTGTATATTTCAGCATAAAGTGCACGGAGTTCAGCCGCCAAATCTTGACATGTCACAAAATGTGTAATTACTCCGAACCGCACACCATAGACGGGGGTGTGGAAGAAAAACATCTATTTGTCCTGAAGACAGTCTGGCTGCAGACTGGTGTTTGAGTCAAGACGAGATGTGACATCTGCGTTCAGCCAACTGACAGCCAACCACATCCGTTGTTGCAAAGAAATTCAGATGTACGGACTGAAATGACTGGCTCTGTCTGCAGTTTGAAAATCAGAGCAGGACTCATGTTGAACATTAAAACTTAGTGTCTTTTAGAGGTGCCTGTCAGGACCTGTCATTTCCATCATTAACATGAGTATAGTTTAAAACTAAAAAAAAGTTGTATGAGTCATTCCAAAATAGGTGGAAGTTTTACACAATCCCAACAACACATTACTATTTTCCAGTTTGCTCGACTTGCCTTCCTCTTTGTTGAATATAACATTTTGCCACCACGTCTATTCTGCTCCTTCTAACTTGCATACTTTGTGAAGTAGATTTTGCAGAGCTACCATGGACGATTACAGCATTTGGTGCATTGTACATGGCTCGTGAACTTAACAGATGGGTCAAATCGAAACTGCACATGAACAGCCTGCCAGGCAGTCAATCACACAATGTGCCTGCTATTGATTAACTTCAAAACCCCTTGACATCACAGCTAACTGCAGCAGTGAGTGTAATGCTGGTCATCCCTCTTCCTTCAGCGTACCTGATTTTTTCCTCTTTCTTGTCTCGTCTCAGTGTGGGAGGCTATGGTGTTTTGGATGTGAATGCCATCCAGGCCAACTGTAGAGCACAGCGTGCTTGTGTTTGGATTAGCGACATGTTGAGGCTCGTTCTGCCTTTCTAGTACAGGCAAACCCCTTCACTGTTGAGTAGAAACAATTTGGAAGCTACACACTAAAAACACTCTGGCAGCAAAGTAAACAAGTAGCAGAGGCACCATCTGACACCGAGCCTTTAAACTTGGAGGATTTAACCAAATAGTCCAGGGGATACCTGGCCAACATGTGAGATTATTGGGCGTTGCCTTTCGCATTGCACAATGGCCGTTGAAGCATATGGAAGCTTATACTAGCAGTAAATGAGGCTTGCCGTGCACTGTGCAAAATGTGACTGACCGCTTATTAGTGTTGTGCAATCCACATACACATACAGTCCTTCAGTTCTCTGCATTAAAACATATATTTGTTGTTGAGGAAAGAGTTAAACACTTTTGAGTGTCTGCTCTAAATGTGTACGACTGGGTCTAAACAACAAAAAGTTAATCTTTTCTGAGTTTCACTGTGATTTAACAGAAATTGCTGTCCTTGCTGACACGGCAGTCTTAACATGTGCAGGTGCAGGTGTTTCCCAGCGGGACAGAGGCAAGAATGTGTTTTTGAATCCGTTTTCTAAACTCCCAACAAAAGGAGCGCTGTTGTAGTCGTCTGTCTCCATTATCTGGTCGCACAGAGCTCATGTTACTGCATGTGAGCGAATAGTTTTGCTGCTTAAAACTTTGTGAAGAATAGCGGTGTATTTCCTGGATAGAAAGATGTTTTAACTGTGTGTTACAGCATTTTGCAGTAGATTAAAGCTGCACGGTTAACACTGTGTTAATCTTACTGAACAGGGGATCCTTTAACTCATCACCATGGCTCCTTTCTTGCGGATCGCCTTTAATTCGTATGACCTGGGCAACCTGCCTCCCTCCAATGACCCACCCTTCTGTGCAATCAAGATGAAGGAAGCTTTAACAACTGGTAGGGGATTTTTCTTTTTGATAGTACATGTTTCTTTTTGTTCCATTTTTTTGTAAAAATAATTGTCTTATCTTGTTTCTTGTTTTTGGGAATGCAGATAAACACATTATTTTTCTTCCTGTCTGTTTCCATCTTTCATTTAGAACGAGGCAAGACTCTGGTTCAGAGAAAACCCACCATGTACCCAGCCTGGAAAGCCAGTTTTGATGCACACATCTACGAGGGTCGTGTACTTGAGGTACTGCTGATGAAGACGGCAGAGGAGCCGCTGGCCGAGGTCAGCGTCGGAGTGTCGGTCCTCGCTGAACGCTGCAAAAAAGCCAATGGACGTGCTGAGTTCTGGGTAGGGTTTAAAACCACATCCTCTGTCCCTTGGACCAGTGTCTGAGGCTCCTTAATAACAGTTGTTTTTGTTCAGGTGGATCTCCTTCCTTCAGGGAAAGTGATGATGGCAGTGCAGTACTTTCTGGAGGGTGTGGATACAGGTAACAGAAAGAAAAATGAACATTATTTTCTTGCTTATTTTTTTCTTGCAACGTTTTGCTCTCAGTTGTTGGTTACTCAACTTTAATGGTCTCAGATTAAATCTTAAACCAAAGCAGAATTGTTTTTTTAAATTGACAGACTGACTAGCTTTTACTCATGGTTCCCCTTTTCATATTAATCAGATCTTCCATAAACACCGAGTCCCTGCAGGTTGTCATCTGAGCTATCAATTACTGTAGTTCTTTCATGCTGACCTTTGTTTATTTTTATTTTTATTTCCCATGTTGTGCAATGACTTATCTGTGTTTCTTTTTGTGTCTGAAAGAGAGTAAGCATGCTTCAAAGGAGGAGGAGGTTCCTACCCTAAACCGTAGACGAGGAGCCATTAAACAGGCAAAGATCCACTTCATAAAGAACCACGAGTTCATTGCCACGTTCTTCAGACAGCCCACTTTCTGCTCTGTGTGCAGAGAATTTGTCTGGTCAGTCTGGTCTTCACTTTTTAAACATCTTTACCTACAGCACCAGACAGAATTATATAGCAGGACTCAAAATGGAAATCTGTTAATGTGTAGCTCCACATAACACTGAGTTATTTATATCAAGTTAAAATATACTCACTTCACTTGTTGCACTGCTGCTAGTGCAAACAATCAAGTGGAGTATGGAGACATTTTCTTAAAATAAAATAAATTTAAAAAAGGCCACTGTCATTTATATTTCAAATGTGGAGACAAACTTTGAGACCACCTCACTTTTCTTTAATGGTCAGGTGGAGACTTTTTGTTTTTCAGCAGCCATATAAAGATCATTAATATTCCATTACACTGATAGCATTGATAAAACAAAAACATAGAACTGCCCTACTCATTGAGAGCTCAATTGGCCACATAGTTTTTTTTTTTTTTTTTTTTTTTTTTTACTTCAAAGCTCATTTACAGCTAATAAAAAAATGCTATAATGACCTCCTGAAGCACAAATGATCTTGCTCCTGTTTTGCTTGTTCAAAAATGTAATTTATATGAGCACCAAAAATCCAAACAAACTCATTTCTGTCTTTTGTCTTCCACAGGGGTCTCAACAAACAAGGCTATAAATGCAGACGTAAGTGTACAGCAATTTTAAAGTTTGCTTTGTTCTTTGCGAAACAGCCAATTAATTTAAGTATAATTCAAAATATGACCTTGGCTAAGAATAAAAGTACCTTTCTCGCTTATACGTTGGACATAAACTCAAACGGTTAATCGATGTATTCAATTTTATCTGAACTTCTCCCAGAATGCAATGCAGCCATCCACAAGAAGTGCATAGACAAGATCATAGGCAGATGTACCGGCACTGCTGCCAACAGTCGGGATACTGTGGTATGTAGCTCACAGTTTTTACAGAACACCGTGTGTGAGCGTGCTCCATATGTTTCTTATTCATTGTCCAGTTTAATTTGATCAGTTTAGCGTGGGATTTTCTAACTTTTTTATTTTCGTTGTGTTCTTGTACCGGTAGTTTGTTTTCAAACTGTTCTGTTGCTTGGTCTGAACGTAAAACTAATTAGCATCTAGCTTGCAATCATTTTAATGAACACCGATATACAAGAAACAGATATTAGAAGTATTCATCTTTTTAATTTACATCTAGATAATTTAGGTTTATGCAATTCTGGGATGGTACTTTTTTTTTAAACACTTTAGTTCAGTTTGATTTAATGTAGTTCCAGTCATGTTTTTAAACTGTAGGAATGTTTTTCCAGTCTAAATAAAACACATAATTTATACAGAAATTAATCTGCTACCTTTTAGCACGCAATTGTTTTTTTATTTTGCAGATCAAGAAGTGTATTTGATATTTCTTATTTAAATTAGTTTTTTATTATAATATTCTCTTTGAATGTTATATTAAACTGTCTCTTGTGTGTGTGTTATGTCATTCTCAGCCTTTGATCTTGTGAAATTGTGACTGTTGTGGTGCAATTTTTTTTTTTTTTTTTTTTAATTAATTAATTTATTTTCAAGTTTTGTGTAGTTGATTTGCTTTATTACCTCTAATAACAGGCAGGGATTTTCCACCATGCCTCGTCAGGGTTTGTTCAGATTACATCTGTACAGACCTTATAAATAATATCTAGATATTTAAATTTGATTTTTCGTTGCAAATCACGTCGGTGATGGTCTTTAGGATTTATTTTTACCTCACAAGAAAATATGGTGAGCAGATATGTTTCTTTTTCTAGTAAATGTGAGCAGAGCACCTGGTAGGATGACTCAGAGTTGATGATGTTTAGATTCTACTCATTCAGCATGTGCTGGCATATTAATGGAGACCCAGTTTAATGTATTCTTCACTGTGATGCAGGAATTTCTCCTCACTTTGTGTTAGATCTGCTGCAAAAAAATATTGAGCAACTGAGTTTTGACTGTATAATTGGGCCAATTACTGGTTTACAGAAAATGTATTCCATCCAGAAGTCAGCTTACCCATGTAATTACATCATTCATGTTCAAATCAGGTTCTCCTTTCCAAAGGTTAACCTTTAGATCACTAATGGAGAATATTAAAGTCCAGTGGACCTAAATGCAGGTAATGTAAAAGTAATTACTGTACGTACAACCCATTCTTTTGATTAAGACCAGAGATACACCTGGGAAGAAACTTTCCATCCAGCAATGAGACTACTTTTCACAATTAAAACTGAGTGAGACAGCACGCACCCCCCCACCACCACCACCTCGAATATGATACAGCAGGTGCCTATCCAGTATTTTACAGAACTGATTTACCACAATAAGAGAAATACTTTTTATTTCAACAGTTCCAGAAGGAGCGGTTTAAAATCGACATGCCGCACCGTTTCAAGACCTACAACTACATGAGCCCCACCTTCTGTGACCACTGTGGCAGTCTGCTGTGGGGTCTGGTCAAACAAGGCCTCAAGTGTGAAGGTACAGTGCAGATATGGTTAAACAGATGGCAGCTAGTGTGTGGTCGGGTTTTAGTGATTTACAGATTTTATTTTTCCCCTCCATTTTTAGATTGTGCCATGAACGTCCATCACAAGTGTCAGGATAAAGTAGCCAACCTTTGTGGTATCAACCAGAAACTACTTGCTGAAGCACTAACACAAGTCAGCCAGGTGAGTTTGTGGACATCGCCCTAAACTGAGTGATCCAGTCAAGTGTGTTCAGCTGTTTAAGGCCACAGTAAAGTGTAAAGTTACATTTTTATATAGGCCTGTCACGATAACAAATTTTGCTGGGCGATTAAATGTCTCAAATTATTGTGATAAACGATATTGTTTGAAATTTGACAATAATTAGTAATTATTGTCAAATTTAGGAAGAAATGTTTAATTTGTTTTGCATGTAGTATATTTTTTGACCATGGGATGGCAGTATAAGACTGTTTGAACCAAAGTATGGATAGTGAGGGAGCGAGCAGCGTGCCTATTTAAGAAAAATGGGAGGGAGGCCCCTTGACATGACATGGGCTCTCTCTTTGGTTCTCAAAATGGTGGATGCTCAGTGTGGGTTTGAGCTCTTTAGCATAGCATTTTTCACACAAAGCTTTTAATAATAAGAAAATCAGTAAACAAGTTCTCAGCTTCTTTTTGTAGAGAAAAACTTTTTACATAAAGACACGGGTTTCAACCGTGAATTTTGGAGCTTCGAGAAGACTGAGTTTTTTTTTCCTGAATTCGGCCTGTTAGCTTAGCTCGTAGCTTAGCTTTTCAGCTTAGCTGCTTTTAATGATCCAAAAACGCCATTTTGGAAAATGGATTTTAACAAGAAAAGACAACGGGAGGGGTCAGTGAAGAGCGCTAGTGTTGAGCTTTTTGTCATCCAGTGTCTTCAGTAGAAAGAGAGAGATACGAAGAAACGATAAAGCCAATAAATGAAAATGAGGTAGATAATTTTCATTTATCATGTGAATTCATTGATTTATTGTTTATCGCGACATGCCCATTCATATGTTGTTGTTGTGTTATTTTTTTATTTTTTTCTGGGTGTGTAATCACAGTTTCTAAACTGCTGTAACAAATTTACTCATAGAATTGGTCTGATTCCTTTTTAGGAGTTATTTTTCTTTAGAATTTTTAGAAAAAAAAATCTATATGTATTTACATTATGTTGAAAGTATTGTTTGAAAATGTCAGTGGTGAAATATTTATATTATTGCTTGCCAAGCTGCATATATTGCTGAGACTTAAACATTAAATGGCTCACAAGAAGATCTAGAGACAGACTTTACAAACATAAATTTCTACTTATGTTAAAAGCAGTAACACATGTTCATTAACAAAGTCATTATCAATTCAGTTTGTTTATATAAAATCACAACAGAAGTCGTCACAGGGCACTGAACAGAAACATACACATATAAAGTCAGTTATCTAAGGAGCCAACAGATCGCTTTGAGTTTTCACTTCATCGCTGTCTCCCATCCTAAACAAGCACAGAGGCAACAGTGGAGAGGAAAAACTCCCTCATGAGGAAGAAACCTCCAGCAGAACCAGGCTCAGGACAAAAAAAGTGTCCATGATCTGGAATGTTTCCGTTCTGGTCTCGCAGACTTTGTTGACGGTTTCCTCAACACGATATGGTCGATGTTAACAAGCTTTGTGTCTCAAGGTGTTGAAGAACCGACGTTGCTTGTTAGATCTTTACAGCTCCATGGCTGAACTAATATGCTGTTTGTGTTTGTTTTGGAAACACTCCTCTAACGAATAACAAACAGAATAATCAGATTAAATATGTTTGCTGTTTATGTACTGCAGCTAGATTGCTAACTCATTATTTATTGTACGTTTCATGATAATTTTTTTCAGAAATCGTCGACGCGCCGCTCGGATCCTAACCTGCCTATCCTGACTGACATCGGAATATACGATGAAGTAAACAAGCTGGCTGGGCTTGACATCTCTGGTCAGTGAGCCTTTGTTTATTTATGTATTTATCACATTTTTTGCATGCATTTATGGATGCTTTACATGTATCACAAAAGTTTTCAGTTAATTGTGTGACTAAATAATGTTTTATGCAATAACTTGTTTGGCCATTAGAAGGATCTGCCTACGGCAAACTGTGGGAAGGCTCCGCTCAGCGACCACAGTCTCGTATTACCCATCTGACTCGTGTCAATGTGGACCACTTCATCTTCCACAAGGTGCTAGGAAAAGGCAGCTTTGGCAAGGTACCCTCCAGTGCAATTTAATTTTTAACTTCTCTTACTGCTGTAGACTGCTCTTGGAGAATTGATGGATTGTGAATGTTTAATAAGACAATTAAATGGCTCTATACTCAAATATTTTTCTCTTTTTCTCTTGTAGGTTCTCCTGGCAGAGCTCAAGGGTCGAGGAGAGTATTTTGCAGTAAAAGCTCTAAAAAAAGATGTTGTGCTGATGGATGATGATGTGGAGTGCACCATGATAGAGAAGAGAGTCTTGGCCTTAGCCTGGGAAAACCCCTTCCTCACCCATCTTTACTCCACCTTCCAGACAAAGGTACTCCGCACTCTTAATAAATATGGCCACATTTCAGTCCAGTTGTTGATTAGGAATCTGTTCCTGATGCTGAAAATGGATCTTTTTCACAGGAGCATCTGTTCTTTGTGATGGAGTATCTGAATGGAGGGGATTTGATGTTCCATATTCAGGAGAAAGGACGATTTGAACTTTACAGAGCCACGTAAGTCTTACCTCCTCTCATCAGTGAGTAAATGCTGCTTCCTTACAAGAGCATTACTCAATATCTTCACTCTGTTTGTGTTTTCCTTGTACATTATGTACTGAAGACGAGTAAGTAAGAGGCTGGCTTATTTCTATTAGCTCCTGTTCAATCGCTGACAGACCTTGTGATGAGTGAAAAACATGTCGCGCCTGTGTACTGTTGTGTTTATGAGGAGGTACTGGTTACTAACGCCCACCTCTCATCACACTGTGGGAATCCCTCCAGTAAAACAATGGCAAGCTGTTAACAAAAATGTGTGGAAAAAGTCCAAAACTTGGTATCACTTAAACCAACTGAAGTTTTAAAAAGTCACACTTCTGTGAACATTTCTCAGTAGATGCTGTGAAGCTCACAAATTTGACTAAAATTGGATAAATAAAAGAGTAATGTTTATGGTGTGTGATATTTGTTGGCAAATACAAAATACAGTACACAATTTGTTGTCCGTTTGTTGTGTGTGTGCTTCACAATAAACCAGTTCTGCTTTTTCTTTTTTTTTTTTTCTTCTTCAAACTGATGTCACTACTCCCATAGTTCCATTAAAACGGGTTGTGAGTTGACAGGACCAGCTCCATTTGTAAACACTGAAACCTGATCTTATGTTGACAGCTGCCGAAGTCCTGTTCAGTCGGTGACTATTCATCCTGAATAGTTTAGCCTCCACGAGAAAGATGGGTAGAGTTTGTCATTTCATTATCTAGTAGTACATTTATTTATACGTTTGCATGTTTGGTTTCATATCACTTCTTTATCAATTGAGACTTTACTGTGTATTCACTGAAACCAGCAAAGGTTTACACTTCCTTTTGTTACTCACTTTTATAGCCATTTTATTTGCAATATCAGTGCTGATAAGGGTAATAAAAATAAGCAATTTAAAACTATAGGGATTTTTAATCTAGCTTTTTTATTTACTAGTATGTGTTATCATTAGGGATGCACAATGATATCGGCATGGTATCTGTATCGGCCAGTATTAGCGATAAAATTAAATATCGGACATCGGCCATTCCATCAAAATAATTCACCGATATAAAAGGTTAGGTTAAAATGTGTTTTTATGGGCTTGCAACAAAATATACCATTTAAAAACATCCATGCATGCTCAGTTCAGAGTGACAAGGTGTGTGTTCTTGGTGGAACAGGAGCGGGAAGAGAAAATGCAGAGATTTAAACAAATAACTCTTGGTATTAGGTTACATCATCACACGACACACACTCCTGTTGAAAGTCTGATCTGCTTTATACATCCGTAGCGTTGTCAGAAATACAACCATTTAGTCAGAATTTGTTTGTGTCTTTAAAATTAAACAACAAAAAAACAGTATTTACGTGAAAGACTCATAATTCTTTTCTTTAAAAGATGCATTTTATGTACCGGTAGTTACATCTGCTTTTAACAAGTGGGAGCTTTATTGTGAGTGGAATCTGAGATTGATAGCACTAGATGCATTTTTACTCTTTTTTTTTTTTTTCTGTCTTAACTGTAAAGCACTTTGGCCAGCTTCTGTTGTTTTATGTGCTATATAAATAAATTGACATTGACATTGTGAGCATCCAGCAGATATGTATTTTCATGCTATTTATAATCTGAAATCCCTTTAGATTATTGTTTATACTGTGCTGTTCAGTGGAAGAAATATGCAAATCCCTTAAGAAACCTTCATTGTTTTTAAATATTGAACTAATTCTTGATCAGGTTTGTTCACGAACATGCACTGCCCATTTTTACCTCTGAGGTTAAATTTGTATGGTCTTCTTTTGTACTAAAATACTGTATAAGTATAACCTGTTAACTAACATCTCCTGTTAGAAATAAAATCCTCTATACTTCATTGGCTGTGGCACATTGCCCTCCTGCCACTTTTTATCATGTATTCTTAGTTGCTTCTGTCTTTGTGTGTGTGTGTTCATCTGTCTGTCAGCAAAATATGTTATGAACCAATGGATGACACTTAGTTCAGTTTTACAGATATTGATGTAAGATTTGGTGTGTTAGTGTCTTATAGTCACTGCCAGTTAGCAAATCTCAAGGTTTTTGGTTAAATCTTTGACCTGCAAGGTGGCAGACAATATGCATGCTTCATTTGAAATGTGATGCAAATCCAAAAAACAACAAAAAAAAAAACCATTAAGATTATTAAATAAGCATTAAATATAATTATTGCAGATTATTAGGGTTCAATAACAAGAACAAATGAGAGTTTAATATTTAATCTGGCACAGCTCAAACTTGCATTTTTTTTTTTTTTTAATTCCTCATGACTGTTTCCATCTTGTCTTTGTCAGTAACCGGCCCCTGTTGACTGGTTTTAATGTCAAATTGAACATTTCAAACTCAAACGTAACTTCTGGTGTGTGTCATTTCCGTGCACTTGTTGCTGCACCACTGTCCCTGCATCACACAAAAAGTCACGTTCTCAGCATTGATTTTTAAAATTTTTTTTACAAGGTAAATACAATTTGTATGAGACTGTGATGTTGTGTTGCTGCACAAGCTGCCACAGTCAAATGGAGAGTTTTGGAGCTATCTGTAAATCAATGCAACACTTTTTTTGTTTGTTTTCAAATGACCTCTTAAGCTAGTAAATCCTGCCAACTTGTGAAATGTTCACAGACTGTGTGGTTCATTGTTTCTGTTGCTGCTGAATTAGCTAAAAGCCAAGTTATTTCTACTTGAAAGACTTTGAGCTTAATTTTACATTGTTCTGTATTTTTGTTTTTACAGTGAAGTGTTATCTACTGTATATATCTTGAGTGTACGCTCTAACTTGAGCTACACAACATTTGTCACTGATACGTGATATGAGATATTGAAAACTAAAACCAGACCCAGTTTTTATTTATCATTTTTATTTAATGATGCAGAAAAACTGGTTCATGCATTTGTCACGTCTAGACTGGAGTATTGCAGTGGTTTATTATCTGGGTGTCCAAATACTTTAAAAAGTCTTCAGTTGATCCAAAATGCTGCTGCCAGAGTCTTAACTGGAGTTAGTGGGAGAGATCATATCTCTCCAGTTTTAGCGTCTCTGCAATTGCTCCCTGTCAAATTCAGAATTTAATTCAAAATCTTACTTCTAGCCTACAAAACCCTCAACAACCTAGCTCCATCTTATAGTTGAGATCTTATTGTTCCATATTTTCCTAACAGAGCACTTCGCTCTCAGACTGCAGGCTTACTCGTTGTCCCTAGAGTTTCCAAAAGCAGAATTGGAGGAAGATCTTCCAGTTATCAGGCTCCTCTCTTGTGGAACTAACTTCCAGTTTTTGTCCGTGAGACTGACACATTGTCCAGTTTAAGACTGGGTTCAAGACTTTCCTTTTTGATAAATCCTATAGTTAGGGTTGGCTTGTTATGCTGCCATAGGCTCAGACTACTAAAGGACAAATTGACCTAATTTCTTAAAATGATTTACTCAAATTGAATAGTTTTAATTTGATACTATTCTGTCTTAACGTGATTCTTGACCTGCCATTGTGTTTCTGTTCCTACCAAACCCAGCCGGTTGAAGCCGATGGCTCTTGTCCTGAGCCTGGCTCTGCCAAAGGTTTCTTCATGAGGGAGTTTTTCCTTTCCACTGTCTCCTTCATGCTTGCTCAAGATGAGAGTTCTGTGATGAGTTAAACTCAAAGCAGTCTGCTCCTTTGATAAATAATGTTGAATTATTATTTTTATATATGAATGTTTCTGTTTTGTGCCCTGAGCTGACTTCTGTTGTGACTTGGTGCGATATAAATAAACTGAATTGAATTAAGTCAGAAAGTTTTTTTTAGATTGGCGACTGCCTCCAGGGTTCAGTTGTTTCACTTCGCACATGGCGAGAGAAGCGGGTCAGCTATTGGCTAATCATTCAGCTCACAGAACATCTTGGGTTTCACATTATGAGCGTGTTAGTCACTTGTCTTATACTCCATACAAATGTTCTCCTCAATAATTCAGGCCTACGCTGAAAGGAGTCTGCAGTGACACCAGTGTTCATTTGTCCACCCTGCAGTGAGACGGCTGCTGAGCAGAGCAGCAGCTTTCTGTTCGAGATGAGTGGCTGATATCTGTCTGTCTCTGCCATCTGTTCTCCCAGGTTCTACTCCGCTGAGATCATTTGTGGTCTTCAGTTCTTGCATTCCAAAGGAATCATCTACAGGTCTGTGCAAAAATATCAAAACATTCAGCAGTCACCCTCAGTATACAGCAAATATGCTTCAAAATAAGATTTTTTTATTTATTTATTTTTTACTTCCCATATGACCATTTTGTAATTTTAACTATTTATTTTACCACCTGTTCTTTCAGTTGAGCTGCAGGTTCAGTGTATAAATGAACTTGCAGAGACTGAAAAACTGCTCAGTTAGGTAATCCCACACATATTGATGTTTTTTTTTTTTTTCCTCCCAGAAAGTTTAAATACCGTTGTGTGGTACTGCAGTCACGAGTACGGGCTGTTAAGAAAGCTGAGAGTGTAAATGTAAAAAGATGAAGACTGGACTGGAGTTTGTGTAAAACTAGAGCAGCTGATGAATTTCTTGAAACACAACAACACATTTGCTCAGGTTTATTATGTATCTTGAGCATGTTTCAGATGTCTGTAGCATTTTGATCTGAATAAAATTCAAGTATAGTTTTAATGTGAAAATTGTTTCTTCAAAACTATTTGCAGAATATTATTTTGAAATACAACCTGTAGTAATTAGTCAGAGTCAGAGAGTCTTTATTGTCATTCACCCCACATGTGGTACATGTGATGAAACGAAATTACCGTATGTACCGGTACACAGGGTCCCAGTTACATCCAACAATAAAATGCAAAAGAAAACATTACTAAGATCTAAGATGTGAACTAAGAAAAACACCAACTAAAAATACACTAAGCACTAATATCATAGAATAACATTACTCCAAACAGCAGCACAAACATGAGTTTGTATGAGCAGTTTGTAGTACCAACACTATGCAAAAGCTGTGCTTTGATATATTGACTGTCTTAAATAATGTTCTGAAGTACGTTTTTAGATGCTAATACTGTACTTTATTTATTAAGCATCAATAGCAAAATATTTTTATTTTAGGGATAATCCTCGAGACAAAGTGGTTGTGTAAATGGCAAATTCCCCTTTTTAATTTAATTTAATTTTTTTAATTTACTCCCATTTATTTACACCCTCGTCTTTTTTCAGAGATCTGAAGTTAGACAATGTGATGCTGGATTATGAGGGCCATATAAAGATCGCCGACTTTGGGATGTGCAAGGAAAACGTGTTTGGAGAGAATCGCGCCACGACTTTTTGTGGCACTCCTGACTACATCGCTCCCGAGGTACAGCTCTCCAACTCTATAAACACCCCACTATTCTACAATAGTCCAGTCTGCAACCACGTTTAAAAATCCATTTATTTCAAACTTTTGTTTCGATCCAGATTCTGCTGGGTCAGAAATATTCCTTCTCAGTTGACTGGTGGTCGTTTGGGGTCTTGCTGTATGAGATGCTGGTTGGCCAGTCGCCTTTTCACGGAGATGACGAGGACGAGCTGTTTGAGTCCATCCGCATGGACACGCCTCACTATCCCCGCTGGATCAACCAGGAGGCCAAAAGCTTGCTCGAGCGGGTCAGTGCTAAACGTTGTACATCGAGTACCCCAGGCAAAAACTATCAGCAATCATGAACAGACATAAGAAGATTATTAGATAAAGTGAAGCAATATTTTGTTAATTGATGAAAACATTTAACACACTTTTCTAAACAAAATGCTTTCCTAAACAAAATGAATGAGATTTTCTCTTAAGAAAGCAGAAGTACTTGAAAAGAGAGACGAGTCTTCAGTGGAACGTGACTGCGGACAGTGGAAGAAAAATTATACAATATGAGATGTCCCACTCATAAACTCAGTCTGCGAGCATGCACAGTAAAATCCAGTTGGTAAAGGTACCGTACTCCAACATTCAGTCGTCAGGATCTGATTGTGGAAAGCTGGTGTGTGGGGGAAAAAAAAAATAATAACCTCCATATTTAACAGTATGGATTGAGACAGGAACTTTAATCTGGACTTGAGTTTATCTACTGAAGATTATCTAGCAATCAAATATTGTAATTTCTGCATAAAGGACAGAAAATAAAATCTCATTACATAAATTCACACATTTATTCTTAGCACGACGCAGCATGACGTCATAGTGGTTAGCGCTGATGCTTCGTAGCAAGAAGGTCCCAGGTTTAATCCTTGGTTTGGACCGGGGGTCTGTCTGTGTGGAGTTTGCACGTTCTCGTGTTTGCGTGGGTTTTCCCCGGGTACTCCGGTTTCCTCCCACAGTCCAAAAACCTGCATGATTAGGCTGCCTTCAGGCCCAGGCCGCCCCTGCAGAAGAGAACAGTGATCTCCAAGGATTTGCTTGGTTCAATGAAGGTTAATAAATAAAAACAAAAGTTTTCAGAAAAACCATAACACTGTCTGTTGGTTAATAATTTGAACTTTTATTTAAAAGGCACCAGGGTAAGGGAAATGCATATTTTTGTATTCTCAATTACGGTACTGGAATTGTTTTAAAATATATATACACATTGCTTTTAACAAAGTTTTAATTTGATACTAGCTACAAACAAATTCTAAAATAAAGCCTGTGTCAAATTGACCTAATATAACTGGTTCCTCAAAATACTTATACAGTATTGCATTAGTTTGACAAAATTATCTTGAATTTAAAACGCCTAAATTCAGTAGATTTGTGTATTTAAAGTAGTTTTGTTCAGTAAGTTTACCATGTGCTTCAGTTATTTTTCTGTGTGTATAACTTTGGATAAAACAGTTTGAAGTTATATTTCTGGAAGTGGCAGCAGATTGTTTCCTGAGCACATGTTGATCACAGCGGAATGAAGACGTGAAGGTCACATCCAGCTGTGATTTGTGGGATTGAATTTAAAGCAACCTTTCTGAATATTTTCATAACATCCAGTCTAAATGCCTGAAATCTGAAATTATTGCTATTTTTTTTAAGCTTTTTAATGATTCTCTGGCAGATTGTAGCTCTAAGTTATGAACCCTGTGCATTCATAAAAAAGTACACTTTACTAAGTTTCTTTTTTATTTATACTTTTGACATCCTCATCTGTCACCTAGAAATTAATAGTCTTTTTAATCTACTTGATGGAAATGTTATGCTATTCTTGCTTTAAAATAGACAAATACTTCTTGAAACTGTGACATATTGTAGAAATACGTTTTGGAGCCACTACAATCGATTTCCCCTCATGAAAATATTAGTTTCCAAAAGATTTTATGTATTGAGCATTATATGTTAAAGCAATGTTTGCAACCCTACAAGTTTGGACACAAACGGGTGCATTCCTAATGTAACGTCTTTCATTTTTAAATTTTTATTACAGCTGTTTGAGAGAGACCCCACACGCAGGCTAGGAGTTGTTGGTGACATCACCACACAGCCTTTCTTTAGGACCATCGACTGGCAGGCGCTGGAGAGGAAAGAGGTTGAACCACCCTTCAAACCCAAAGTGGTACGCTCCATTCCTGTTACTGACGATGGATGGAATAGTTTCAAACTATAGATCACTTGCTGAGATTTATTTATTTATTGGTTACTTATTTACAGAAAGCACCAAACGACTGCAGCAACTTTGATCGGGAGTTCCTCAGCGAGAAGCCACGGCTTTCTTACAGCGATAAGAACTTCATAGATTCCATGGACCAGTCTGCATTTGCTGGTTTTTCCTTCATAAACCCCAAGATGGAGCACCTTCTAGAAAAGTGATTGTTTTTAACGTCAGTCTGACTCAGGAGACTCTCCTGTTGTTGATGGAACGGTTCATTTACTCACAGAGAGAAGTGAGTTGTTCTTGAATCAGTATTTATGTAACTTTACCTTGGGTACATCTAGAAACAAGTCCTTGTGCTGTATATATTGATGTTGTATTTGTATGCATGCCTATTATTGTACAAGGCTTTGATAGCCAGTATGTGTAATAATAAATTATATGGTGGGAGGTTAAAAATCTTTACATGTCGCATGACGTCACTGCGACCATCTGCAGCCTTTTTGTTTCTTGTTTTACGTGCAGCTCAGTCCAACTGATAGAAAATCATGAATACTTAAAACAAACTACTGTTTTTACTTCAGCTGGTTGCGTAAATGAGGCAACTGCATGTGTATGACTCAGAACAATAACACATTTGTCAAAATATAGAATAATGAATGTTATCTCTCTAAAACATCTGAATTCTTGTATTGATACGATAAATTAAACGAACAGTATGATCATCAAATTGAATTCTACGCAGCTGTATTTTGCTGTATAGTTAGCACCTACATGTAGAGCGAACAGACCGAATTTAGCTGTCATTGCAGTTTTTATTAATGTTACATGAGTAGGGTGTTACTAAAATGCTGTATATAAACATTGTAGATGTATATTGTTCTTACATGTAAATTGGTTCACTAGGATGTACTTTTTATATTGTCTCTCCATATTTTACATCTGATTAAAAAAGACAACTCCCAAGCTTGTGCTGGAATTTATACAGTATATCAAATAATTTAAGAATTAAAAGCTGAAATTCTCAGAACTGTAATAGAAATTGTTCAAAAATTTTAAATAAATGATGAAAGATTTGTTAAACTATCACACATGAGCAACATGCAATAAATATTTCAACAAATTTCTTTCAGAGTCATTTGTTTAAATTGAAGAAACCAGACTTGTACCGGTAATCCCTTGAATGGATCTATAGAGCAATAGTTTGGATTTCTAAGGATTTTTTTATAGGTCAGATGTAAATCATGGCTTAACATTCTTCTGCCGGTGCTCATGTACTGCATAAGAATGAGTGAAAAAGCTTTCTGTCAAATCAACCTTTGAAAGAACTTCAGAAAAAATTAGACATTTTGATCAAGACCACTTTAAATCATAGTCTTGCTCTTCAGAAGCAAAGTATAAAGAACTAATGACAACTCTTCAGGTCTCGTAAATGAGTCCTCAAGGCTCAATGAGACTTTCTTCTTTTCTTCTTCTTTCGGCTTCTCCCTTCGTTAGGGGTCACCACAGCGAACTAGTCGCACGAAAACTTGGCACTTGTTT
>JARVGV010001459.1:28855020-28885720 GCA_031762435.1 Hypsolebias longignatus | reverse complement strand
TCCATCCATCCATCCATCCATCCATCCATCCATCCATCCATCCATCCATCATCTTTACCTGCTTCTTCCTTTTTGGGATGCAGTGGTCACTGGTGCCATGTTCAGCCTCCAGCCATCACTGTGTGTGAGGCAGGGTACACTCTGGACATGTCTCCAGTCCATCACAGGGACACATAAAGACAAACAAGACAAACAACCATTCACTCTCTCATTCACACTTAGGGACAATTTAGAGTTACCAATCAGCCTAACATACATGTTTTTGGACTGTGGGAGGAAACCAGAGTACCCTGAGAAAACCCACTCATGGACAGAGAGAACATGCAAACTCCACCCAGAAAGGCCCCCCAGGCAGGATTTGAACCAAGGTGACCTGCTCGCTGAGAGGCAGCAACTCTACCAACTGTGTCACTGTGCTGCCCTTCTTATTACTATCTTGCATTTAAAATATAATGAGCAGGCACACACTGAAATCAAATGGAAAATTTTCCTGAAAAGTCAGCTGAATGGTAAAGAACAAAAGTTCAAGCCATCAACTAGTATGCCTGCCAGTCAACAGATACACGCTGCTTGTGTAGTAGCCTGGCAAAAAGAGGAGATAGAAGCCCCTGAAAGATAAATAAACCTTACACAATGCATGGAGTCCTCCACCCTGAGACTGTACCAAGAGAGAAATGACAGTCAGAGTGTCAGAGTCATTATACAGGATGAAACAACAAATACCCTGAAGTAAATCAGGAACAAAGACAAAACTCAGTGTGGAAGAGGAGGAAAAGAGGAACCATCACAGAAAGACAATCCCTTGAATGGCACGTATCAATGACAGATTGAGGAAGTAGCTGATATCAACAAATTTTACCAGGGGCTAGAGAAGACTGAACTGAATGACAGCACAGAGGCACTAATCATGGTAGAACAAGAACAGGCTCTCAGCAGAAGAGCAATGAAGGCTGGGGTCTATAAGATACAGGCTGTGCAAGGATGCCTCTGAGATAGTTCAGCTCATTCTAGCAGGATGCAAGATGCAGACATGCAAAGCACACCAGTACATGTAAGTACCAGTACATGCAATGCTAACCAAGTGACTGAAATAATATACAGGAACATCTGTGTTGCGTATGGACTGGAGGTCCCACAGTTAAAGTTACATTGTAGTGGTTGACAAGATACAGAGCAAGGTAGTGGTGATAGATGTAGTAATCCCAAGTGACTGTGAAAGCAGGAAGGAGCTCAATAAATTGGAGAAGAACCAAAGTCTAAAAAAGGAATTGGATAATTGTGGAGAGTCGAGGTCTCGTTTGTGCCAATGGTCATCAAAGCATTTGATGCTAATCCCCAAACTGGAAGAGTAGTTCCAACAGGTCCCAGAACAACCTTAAACATCTCTGTCAAGAAGAGTGCACTCCTAGGGACAGCTAAGATCCTGCTCAGAACACCCAAGTTAGACCTCTGGTAGAGGACCCAGGAGAAAAGTTCAACTATGATTTTTAAATCAGATCGTTCATGGTTGGTTTTGTGTCTTTATGTATTTTGTATTTATTTATTTGGATCCCCATTAGCCATTGCCATGGTTACTATTCCTGGGGTCCACATCATAAAAAACAGCAAACAAACAAACAAAAAACCCCATTTATTACAAAAACAGTTACACACATTTAATATAACATTAGTAACACGGCATAATACGATGATTAGTTCATAATAAAATAATTTAGCAGGGCTATTTTAAAAGCTCTAGCAGTTGTTACATTTAACACAGATGAAGGAAGAGGGTTCCAGGTTTTCATTCCTGTAAAAATAAGTCTTTTCCAGCATTCCTGTTGCATGGTGGAAGAGTAAAACAACATTTTAAAGCATGCCTTGTATTAAAATTGTGTAATGTTTGGCTAAATTAAAATTGATTATATAAAATATTTGGTATCTTAGATACCACAATGTCTAAAAAAGCATTAAAGGGCAATTTCAATGCAAGAAGAGCTGCTGTATTTTTGACTAAATGTAGTTTGGTTACGTATTTTTCTGAAGCACTGGACCACACCATAGGACAATACTGCAAGTGACACAATTGACAACTGTGTTGATAATTTGAGGGATTAATTTTAATGGTATATAATGTAAACATCGTTTTACAAGAACTACCGTATTTCCCGGCCTATAAGTCGCACTGTCGCATCTGTCCAAAAATGTCTAATAATTTGGAAAAATCCATAAATAAATTGCTTTGCCATAAAAGTCGCACCTTATCATCGCTGACAACCCGAAAATGTGGGCCAGTGTTGTGCCAAAAATAGACTGGCTGCCAAATGGCGACCACGAGAGCGTGCACGGTAGGACTTTAACAAGAATTTCACAGGATTAACACTTAAAAACAATTTATTTATTTATTTTTTTTTTATCAAAGATGTGCCTAAGTTAAACTTTTCCTTCATAAATGCACTTTGACAGTCAAATCAGCTGCATTTTCAAAAGTCAATACACGGATGCAGGAGCACGCAGAGGGATGACTCGCTGTGAATTTCTTCGAAATTTAACAAGATTAACACCTAAACAATTATTTGTTTGCTCAACTTTATAGCAAAGGTGTGTCTCAGTTGCACTTCTGCTTAGTAAATGCACTTCAGTGGTCTAATCAGCTGCATTTCACCGGGGCAATGCCACAAAATGAAGCTGATTTGACGGTTACTCTAGGCGAGCTGGAAGAAGGTGGCTTGGTATGGCAAGCCGATTGTAATAGCCAAATTTACCTATTACATGACACAACGGCTTGCCATACTACTTGAGTGCCAGCTAGCGGCTGAAAATGGTAGTGTTCAATATTTTCAGTGTCAGAATGAATGAAAATGGTCATAATATCTCAGTCAAAATTTTATTTTATTTTTTATTTTTCTTCTTTTGGCTTTCTCCCTTCGTTAGGGGGTCACCACAGCGAACTAGTCGCACGAAGACTTGGCAATTGTTTTTACATCGGATGCCCTTCCTGACACAACCACAGACCACCGAGCTACCACAACCCTCTGTGTGGAGCAGAGAGCTGATATCTAGGGTTCCCGAGGGAGCAGATGGTGTGGGCTAAGGGCCCAGAGTGGGGCAGATGAGGGTGGAGACAGGTGTGACTGCTTCACCTATCCCACCCGCATTCTTGACGTCGGTACCGGGGCTTGAACCGGCGACCTTCCGATCACAAGCTCACCTTCTTAACCTCTGCGCCACCACTCCCAAGGCTCAATGAGACTAACCTGTATAAATAAAATATTGAATTAAAACACAAGATTGCACATTCATTCAACCTTTATTTATACTGGTTAGTTTCATTCACATCTTATGCTGATGAACCAAATCAAATACTGTATACAACTTAAAAACTTGCTGCTGTTAAGCTTACTATTTCCATTAGTGATAGAAAAAAAAAAAACATCTTAAAAACCTGACAGTTTTGTCAGTGCTAATGGTTCAGAAAGATGCAAAAATGTTCAACTGACAGCTATTTCAGTAAATAATTTAGCTTTTTCACCCCTTGTTTAATTGCAATATAATTTAGTATTAATAATCTGTAAACTGTATGTTAAATGCTAAGTAGAGAATATAATCAGTAAAAAAAAAATAATAATTATCACACGGGAAAAGTTGTCAGTTGAATTGTGTCGCCCTCTAGCGGCGGAAGCGCGAACAGACCGTTTAAATGACGTCATCACGCAACGTCCGTTCGAAAAATGTGTACGGAAGTACTCCTGCTCCTCGGTACTTCACGGCTGTTGAATTAAACTTGTTCGATAGTAATCCTTCCAGAATGACTATATAATGTGTTTACAGACAACGCAGCGTCCTTTTTTTCATCAACTTCACTCCTGACAGGAGTTTTCGAAGAGTCTAAAAATGAGCTCGACTCAGGACGTGCTCAAAAATGCGTCCACTTTGGCGTCCTACAATGTGCTGCTACAGGTAAATATATTAATTAGCTGAGCTCTGGGTGACTTAATTCTGGGAACAATTTAATAACCAACTGTTCGTGTGTGTGTCCTGGTTTAATGTCAGGTGATGTTCCGTGTCCTCACTTTCCTTCTGAACGCGTTCACGCTGCGGTTCGTGTCCAAAGAGCTGATCGGGGTGGTCAACGTCAGGTAAAGACGCAAGACACTCTGCTGGAACGGTCTCACTGCTCCACCTGCTGTAACCTGCGTGTTTCCTTTGCTTTCCCACGCGACAGGCTTACACTTCTGTATTCCACATTAGTATTTTTGTCCAGAGAGGCTTTCAGGAGAGCCTGTCTGAGTGGAGAATCAGGGACAAACCGCAGCTGGAGACAAGTGATTAACCTCCTGTGGCTGACGTGAGTCAACTCAAACGCAAAAACAAGGACGATGTTTTATTTATTCATCTGTGATGCACCAATCAGATTTCCGTCTTGTCTTTTCAGAGTGCCTCTCGGCGTGTTATGGGCCATCCTTCTTGGCTGTGTGTGGTTGTGGCTCCTGGAGGTCCCAGATTCCCAGATGGTCCCTTACTACGGCCCTGCCGTGGTGCTGTTTGCCTTGTCGGGCGTGCAGGAGCTCCTGGCCGAGCCCCTCTGGGTCTTGGCTCAAGCACACATGTTTGTCAGTCTGAAAGTGGTTGCAGAGAGTTTAGCGATGGTCGCTAAGTGCAGTGTGACTGTGGTGTTGGTGGTGTTCGCCAGAGAATGGGGCCTTTACATCTTTTCTGCTGCTCATGTGAGAAAATCAGCTGAGGGCCCTCTGTTTATTCCTTTCTGTAAATACACAGAAAGGGTTTTAATTCATGTGTTTTTTTCAGTTGGTGTACACAGGATTTCTGGTGCTATGCTACGCTGTTTACTTCCTGCGTTTCTTGGGCTCTAAAGAGGCAGAAAAGAAGAGTTTCCCTCTGCAGGATGTTGCAGATCTACTGCCTTGCAGAGCTGATGGAGAGGTTAGAGACTTGGCATACGTGAAGTATTACAGATTGTTCATTTCAACAAAATCACACAGTGCATAACTTGTCTTTTACCAAAAGCCTCTGGTCGATTGGACTCTGGCCCGGCTCACGTGGAGCTTCTTTAAGCAGTCCTTCCTGAAGCAGATCCTAACAGAGGGCGAGCGCTATGTCATGACCTTCCTGAATGTCCTCAGCTTCGGAGACCAGGGCGTTTACGATATTGTCAACAACCTGGGCTCCATGGTGGCACGCTTCATCTTCTTGCCCATTGAAGAAAGCTTCTACATCTTTTTTGCCAAAGTATTAGTGAGAGGACGTGACATCAGAAGTCAGAAACAGGTTCGGACCATGGGAATGAACACAGACGCACGCGCAGATGTCTTGTTCGTTTGACCTCTGGATGTGTGTGTGCACGCAGGAGGCCGTCGCCGTCGCAGCAGAGGTTCTGGAGCGTTTGCTGAAGCTGGTGCTGGTGATTGGTTTGATTATCACCGTGTTTGGATATGCTTACTCTCACCTGGCTCTGGACATTTATGGGGGCTCTCTGCTAAGCAGTGGGGCAGGTACGAATGCAACACTAAAAACAGCAACATGTATGATGCATTTCTGTTAGATGCTATTTATTTATTTACTTTATAGGGCCCAGTTTGCTGCGATGCTACAGCAGTTACGTTCTCCTGCTAGCTGTAAACGGCGTAACAGAGTGTTTTGTGTTTGCTGCCATGAGCCAAGAAGAAGTCGACAAGTAAGAAAACTGAGAAAATAATGTTCACCCAACACGAGCTGTATTCTGTGACTTATCACTGTTTTTGTCCCCAGGTATAATCTGGTCATGCTGACTCTGTCCGTGTCCTTTCTCGTCTTGTCTTACGCGCTGACTTGGTGGGCCGGAGGTGTCGGCTTCATTCTGGCAAACTGTCTCAACATGGGCCTCCGTATTTTACACAGCTGCCTTTACATACACCGCTACTTTAAGCTCAGTCAGTGGAAACCTCTGCGAGGCCTCTTGCCTTCTCCGCTTCTTGTTCTGGCACTTTGCGTCAGCGCAGGAGTCACAACAGTTTCTGAGGTACCAGAGAACGATGAATCCATTTTGATTTAGTCTACAACAGGTGTTATTTGTTTGAACTTCTTCATTTCCTGTTTTCAGTCTCTTCTCTGCTGTGAACGCGGCTGGTTGCTCAGGATGGTCCACGTCGGTGTGGGGGGGGTGTGTCTTCTTCTCGTTCTCACGGCTCTTGTTCTCACAGAAACTCAGCTGATTGCATTTGTGAGGACGCAGCTGTTGCCCAGATACAGAAAGAAACGCACTTAAATTTGAAAAAAAAAAAAGATGAAAACTGCCACAAATGATCTGTTACTGACTGTGGAAAAACTGGAAAAAAAATGGTGGAAAGCACTTCTATTTAAAAAGACTGTGATTCTGAAGTATTCTTGTGGAAAAGAGCGATAACTGTCAGTTTCAGGATCTAATCCTGGGTCTGAAGGTTAATGTTCTTCAAAAAGATTTTTGTTACAGATATTTTTCACTGCACATTCCAAAAGTTGAAATTGATAGTAATACAGTTAGTTCGTTGAAAAGGAGATTTGTCAATAAGATAAATTTAAAAAAGTAGAAAAGTATGAGCAAAAATATTCTACTTTTTCATAAAATCTAAAAAAAGCTATCTGGTCCTCTGGACATTCAAAAAACATACAAAGCAAAAAAATAAAAATTGTAGAAACGTTTCGTCTTTCGTCCGAAAGACTTCCTCAGTCTGAGATGTTGTATTCAGCTCAGTCTTATAAATAGCACCCTCTCACAGTGGATCAACCAGTTTGCTGCTGACAGCTGAAACCAGCTGCTCACATGATCAAGGAGGACCATCAGCCTAACGATGGATTGTTAGCACCCTGATGGTTGTTTGCTGTACAGTTGTACACGGAGGCCTCCACCTCTGTTTAATGATGGACAGTTTCTTTTTACAAAGTTTTATTTTATTTATTTTATTCATTTCATATTTCAAACACAAAAAAAAAAAAAAAACACATAGGAATACAAACAATACATAAAATGAAAGGGAGCAGAAGAAGAAAAAAATCTCATCTGCCCCTTCTCTAAACAAAATCAGTTCAAACAATCAATGGCCTCCTTTGCTCCTCTCTCAAACCATCGTTCCTCTCAAACTGGTTGATCCACTGTGAGGGTGCTATTTATAAGACTGAGCTGAATACAGCGCCTCAGACTGAAGAAGTATTTCGGACAAAAGACGAAACATTTTTACATTTTAATTTTAATTTTGCTTTTTTTTTATTGAGCATGCATAAGGGTTTTCATAAAAATCACTCAAATTTAGTGTGAATTTGAGTTCTCTTCCTTAAAACTGAAAAATAAAGCCTTATTCTTGGCCAAAAATGTGCTTTCTGAATGCGTTCACATTTGAGTTGTATTTATTTGGAAAGTTTTACCAACTGTTAAGTTCACTGCATGAAACCAATGAATTGTGACAACATGCTTGAGCAGTGTTTAGTTAAAATTATCTTGGTGTAAGAAATGCAGATCACTTAGAAGGTGAAATCCAGTTTTGTTTAGGTTGTTCTGTGTAAGAGTTAAACAAGTTGAAGTTGAAGAGAAACACTTTCCATCTATTTGTTGGCCTTTCTGCTGCCACTGTGTTTATAGGACCCCAGGGGACTAAATAATGACCTAATCAGAAGGGTGGGAACGGACGCAGGACCTCGTTTAGTCTCCTGTCTGCCTGTATTCAACAGATATTTGTGCCGCTGTTTGATGTGTTAGGACAGACACGTCTGTGCACGTTGAGTCCAGTTTGCTTGGATTTCTTATTTCAGTGGAGGAACAGGAACATGAACAGATGCAAATGTTTTCCTGCATCTCTGGCTTCTGTTACATGAAGTTTAAAGTCACAGCTTTGAGCTGTGACCTCATCCTTTCATAACTAAACACCAAGAAGAATAGATAAAAAAAAACAGGAGGAGTCTGTTCACTTATTACGTCTGAGGGGCAGATTTATTACTCCCTGGAAAACTACTGCCAGATTGTTTATATGACATGATGTAAGAGGAACCATTGGAAGAAGACACACCGGAGAGAGGAGAATCTTTGCAGCAGATTGTTCTGTTATTCAACCATCATGTCTCAGGTAAGAGCTGAGTTTTTTTTTTTTTTTTGTTCCAGACTTGTGGAGCACAAAAATGTCTCATGTTTGTGTCCTTCAGCCCTATCAGGATAAGGAGCAGACGCAGCGTCCTGCAGTGAGAGAGGAGGATCTGACTGAAGCAAAGAACAAACTTGGCTCTTACGGGCCCACGAAGAGCAAAACGTACGAAGTGATGGAGGAATGTGGTGAGCATGCACAATGTGGGACTTTACATTGGAAACTGTGTTTTTTGTTTTCTGCATGCAGTGAAGCTTAGATCAGATTCAGGCAGGGATGGTGTATTTGTGTGTGTGTGTGTGTGAAGGGGAGTTTCTCATGATGTTTGAGTTTCCACACCATATACAGAGAGGAAAAGAGGCTTGGACTCCAGTCATACAGTTCTCTGTATCTCAGTGGGATCAGATATATGCAGCTCAAACCACCAGTCCTCTTATCTGTGTGGTGTAACAGTTTTATGAGCAGTGAAATAATCTGATTTTTTTATTTAATTCTTGTAGAGAAAATGGGGAAAGCAGCTCCATCTGTGTTCAGTGGAGCGAGGTCAGGAGCGGAGACGGCTTTCAACTCCCGCTCAGCTCGACCCGTCAGGAAGTAAGAAACATCCCAAACAGGACCGGACACCAGCTGTTCTGTTAGGTGGTTGGAAAGTGTCTCTAAAACACCCATATGATTAATATCAGGATACCAGATGTATATGCAGTGGAATGGAAACAGCTGTCTACGTATGGACATTAATATCCTGCACGATTTGTATGAATATCATCTTTTAAGTTGCTGATTGATACACCAGATTTACAAAACTCAATATTATCACAGAATTGTTTGTATGTAAACATATGCAGCACAAAATAAAATGTTTTAATTCCCTGTTATTAATTTAACAGTGCATTTGGACATGCATGGCCTCTGGCATCTATCAGGGTGCTGTAGCACCTTCATCATCCCTGCTTCTTACATCCTTTAATGGTTTCTTTGGACCAGTTATTTACCTCACAGAGTGTAACCTTTTTAAAAGTGACATTATTTTACACACACTGCACTGAGTAATAAAACCAAAATATTTTATTGTCCAGTGCTGGGATGTGACTTAATACATTAACTGAAGCATTGTTTTCAAGGTCAAATTTGAGGTGTTTTAAAAACTTGAAACTTCTATTGCATCAAACTGAAAAAAAAAAAAAAAAAGTCAAATTGACGGCTTTACTTAATAACTTTAGAACCACGAAACTATAACTTTTAGAAAGTTTTATAACGGGCCAACGATGTTCAAGCACAAGATGCATTTGTCAGGGCCACTTCAACCCAGCCCACTTAATTTTTTTTTTTTTTTTTGTGGGGGGCGGGGTGTCTGAATTTAGGTTTTGGTTTCTTTTTATTGCGTTTATGATTCAATGCAATAAAATAAAATAAGAAAAAAAGGTAACAGATCATTGTAAACTTTGGTTTATTTATATAATTATTTTAATTGCTGGATGTTCGGCCCCCGAGCTGTTGGCTTTCAGAGACTGTGGCCCCCTGAGCAGTTTTTTTGAATAGCCTTGCAGCAGAATGACAGCCACAGAGTAATTTCATATACTGTACTGTACTGGTAAGTGGACTGGTTTGAATTCAGGATTTTTAATGCTACTATCATCATATGGCTACATGGCAAAAAGACATGTTTGCAATAATTTGGTCTAAATGTGTAAAATTGAAATTTTAGTTAATTTGTTTTGACTGAACACCTTTACACTGGCGGCACAATAATAAATACATGCAGCATGCGCAATTTTGATTGCAGTTTTTTGGCCGACCACCGATTTCTACAAAGTCTGACCTGCCGATTCCGATTTTGGCTGATACCGATTTTGTTTTATAAGCAAGTTTTATAAGTTAGATGTTATAAGGTCACAATGCACCTTCAAATTTCAATCTTATTTTGTTGAAAAACAGACCCTTGAACAATATTCTAGAAACAATACAAACTTGTTTTAACTGGTCACAAGGTAGTGCTCTGAAATATAAGTGAAGTTTAGACAATTGTTGTTTAACTAAAAAAAATCTGTACAATCGTTTTCTCTGCAAGCATTGGCTGAGTTCCCAAAATTAAGGAAATCCCCTCCCTACATTAAACTAATGATTTCATAAATTTATAGCTTTTTTTGTTTTGTTTTTATAAAACATGTAGTTTGTATGGTAAAAGCCTGTATGCTTTCTTTGGAAGAGGTCAGTGAATGTAAGTGTAAAAATGTAAAAGACCAGAAATACTGAAGGAAACTGAGGCAACTTCTGTTTTTCTTTTAATTCAAAAATTATAACAAAAGAATAAAACTTTAGATTTTTATGAACAAAACTACTCGGACAGTTGAGATGGAGGCGAGGGCATGGTGGAAGAAAGATGGAGAACGAAAGGAGCAAAGCTTTAACCTCCATCCTGTTGGAGGAAAAAAAAAAAAAATAGAAGCCTAGTTTTATTTCATGAACTTGTGATGCTGGTCTTGGAGGATTTTAGCAGAAGACTTGGCGTCGTAGAACAACTCGTTAATTTCCTCGACCTGCTCCCTCTCCACAGTCTCTTTTCCCTGAACACGACCCAGCAGGCTGGCTGGTGTCAGCAGCTGCACAGCATACCTGAGAGCAACCAGGAGATGAGGAGCAGGAAACATCCGTTAATGAAGAAAAAAACACTAATAAATGACTAAACAGGACAAGCTGCAGAAATTCAAAGAATTTTGCTTCCAGCTAAATTTCACCTCAATGCTGCTCCACATCAAGTACAAGATTAAAAGTTGAAATAATTTTTCTAAACTGCTAATTTTTTGCATCATACTAAATATTACTGTTTGTAAAGTTGAACAAATGTGATGTGGACTGCAGCTGGAATTTTACAGATGTTCAAACTTTGTACAGAACATCCACTTTATACTTAGTGGGATGCGCGTAAATTAATTTTATAATCCTGATTTGATGCTTCATCATAAAGCTCTTAAATTTGTTATTTGACTTTTTTCTATCTGGTGCTCCAAACCCATTTAAATGTGTATAAGTACATCACTGTGGAGACAATGTATGGATGAGTTTGAGAACAGCTGGAAGTACCTGAGGGTGGTCTTGGTGCCGATCTCTGCCAGGTGGGTAAGAGCGTCCTCACTGATGCTGATCCCCTCGGTCTGAGAGCGAATCTTGATGATCTGAAGTAAAACAGGTCCGTTAGCGACACACGAGACGCTTCACGTCGCAGAGCCCGACTCGGACTCACCTGCTTCGTCTCCTGAGGCGTGTACAACATGGTGCGGATGATCATAACTCTGTCCAGCAAGTCCAGAGGAATCCCATGTGGAGAGCTGATGTCCTCTGTCCCTCTAGGAAACAAAACATTTTAGACGTATGAAACTCAACTCAGTTTAACCGTTGTTTTTATTTCCATAAAACACGTTACGCCTCTCACCTGATCAAACAGTTTCCCCTGTTTGAGGCAAACACAACAATGGGGGCGATGCTGCTCTCCAGGGCGCGGTGGAGATACGTGAAGCACTCGATGTCGAGCATGTGCACCTCGTCCACAAACAGCACCCCGGGTACGAGCTCAGCCACTCCCTGGTCTATGTAGCGGTTCACCACTTTGTTGATCTCTGCACGAAGCTTATCTGGAGCGAAAGAACAGCAGTGAGTCACTGTCAGGCATTTGTTGCTTAGCTCAGAGGGAAACAGGATTTTATTTTTTTTTTTTACCTGTGATTTCTGTCTTTTTGGGCTTCATTAGTTGTCCCATCATAGACAGGATATCCTGGCCTCCCTGGGATGAGACAATGTGATTATTCCTCTTGTAGGAGGTGAGCAGAAGGAATAATTCACCATTGTGACCATATCAGTGCAGGTTTGTACCTGAGGTCGGGCATTTGCAACATCCAGGTCATGCAGTGTGACATCTTGGACAATCTCCTTCTTCTTGTGGACATCACCTTTGGGCAGTGGGACATATTCTTCTGCCTCCAGGTCAAACTCTGTTGCAAAGGTGTCACAGCGGCCTTGTCTCTGCAAGAATACCATAAATACATGTTTTACTGCAGCTAAAGGAAAAGGCAGGAGGCGGGAGTATCCTGCTGCCAGCCCGCTGCACAGAGGAGGACATGTGGCGAGAGATGAAAGGGTTGGAGGAGGCAGCTCAAGAGATCGCTGTCAACAGTAACAAATGGGTGACGCAGCCCTCCTCCTCCTCCTCTGCTATCTAACTACAGCCGCCCTCTGCGGCCCACCTGCATCGACTAAAAGAACCGTAACTGTGGCCTGTCGACAGACCACATGCTCCGCTGCATCATGGGAGATGTAAAGATAGACAGAGCATGAAAAGCTGCAAGAATGAGAGACGTTCATTCCGGAGCAGAGCTTCAGGACGAAGATGAAAGCAGAATACCACCATGAAGGACGGACGAGGCAAAAACACTCGACGTCAATCTAATTAAACAATCCAAATTAAAACGTTGTTTTTTTTTTTACTAAACTGATTTATGTAACAGACAAACATCTATATTCGATGTATAATAAAGGTCCAGAATGCCAATAATTAATCAAAAAAGCAGCTTTTATGAAGTAGCTTAATGTGTATTGTATTAGAAAAATTAGAGAGAGTTATTAATTTTTTTCTGTTACTTGAAGATTATTGTTTGAACTAATTATTTGAAAAAAGGGGCAGATATAAGATTTTTTTCTTCTTTCTGCTACCTTTCAATTTATATATTGTATGTTATTGTTTATGGGATTGTTTTGTATTGTATTTTAAAATGATTTTTTTTTTTTTATAAATTAAAAAAAATAATAATTAGAAATATAATCTGACTGTTGTTCAATCATTAAGAAACTTCAATACAATGCTTTATTGATGTTGGCTTTTTATAATTAGTTTCCAATAAACTACAATCATCTGGTATAAAACAATTCAGGACAAATTAAACTTTCACATAAACAGAAATATTTAAAACGGCATGTTTCTTTAAGATGATTATTTTAGTCTGGTTTATCTTCATCAAACATGAACAGTAAAATAAATAATTTCTGTATAAAAGTAACTTAAAAGAGGAGACGGAGCGAATGTATTTTAAACGTAACAAGAACACGATCAGATTTATTGAAACCTTTCTCACATCTTGACCTCTGCTGCAGGTTTTAAACAGTAAAACTAAAGTGTGTAATATTTTACCTTAACAGCTCCGCTGTTGGCTTCGATGTAGATGACATCTCCCACTTCAACACGCTCTTTCTGAAGGCTCTCATAAATGCTGGGATCCAGCTGAGGAAAATGCAACATTTCAGTGTTATTTTATCACCTGAGCTACAAGAATTTTTATTTAACGAAAAAATAAAACCCAGTCGCATTGAGTTTTACAATAAAATACTTCCAGAAAACAAGTTATTTACTTTTTGCAAATATGCACCTCAAAACTTAATCAGATCGAGATAGCATTCCTGAAAAATATGCAACAAGTTTCTTCAAACTGAACCTTATCTACTTTAATAATCATTATTTCTTGGTTTATTCACAAAACATTGATTAATTAAAGATTGTTTACAATCACAGATGGAAGAACAAATAAGTGGTAGAAGAGAGATGGATGGATGGATGGATGGATGGATGGACGAAGTCTGACCTTGAGCTGTTTTGTGCCTTTGGCCGTCTTCAGGCCGATGATGACGTGGCTGATGGTTTTTCCATAGCCGCCCATAGGATTCTCCGTCTCACAGGGGGTCAGCTCCGTCACTTCTCCTTCATACACCTCCTTTGTTTCTTTGATGCGCAGCCCTGAATGTGGGCGGCGGTACCGTCAGACACACACGTGCTTCAGAATGAGAACTCAATCGGGTCTTTATACCCCTGCGTCGGCTAAGCCTCACATCTTTCAGACAGCAGAAAAATGTATTTGATTACAGGAAAGTCTGTGTGTGCCTTTGAAATGCCAGGGCACCATTCACTGTAACACGATCACACTCCCTCACAGAGTTTTGAAGCTGAGTATGAGCAGCGCAGGTGCCTGATCCTCTGAGCCGAGGGTCGGAAAGCAGCGAGGCAGAGACTGTGCTTATTTGACAAGGTGATGAAAAACTTTGGATGAAATCTGCTCTTGGATGAAATCCACTCTGTCCTGTCCTGCAGATACTATTCTAGTGGTGGAGCAAAAGTGCCAATGACTACTGACTATTTAGGCTTCACTTCCTCCACAGTCAACAGGTACCATCAGACAAACTCTTTTCACTGACCACTTCTCCCTTTTTAAAAAAGTCTGCCCCATAAACCCACAATCCTTATTTCTTTTTCAATGGTTTCTTAATGAGAAATGACTGAAAATATACTGTGCTTTTACAGCAAAAATGCTAAATCTATATTTTCAAGACCAACTAATTTCAATTCACTATAATATAATTGATTTTAGGAGTATCTAAGCTCAAACAACACAAAGGTCATGTTTTTCCTTTTGTTTTTACAAAGTTATACCAATTTCTTCGTACAATAAATATTAGAGAAACAGGAAAAATCTGAGTTGGCATTTTAATTCTCACTTACCAATTGCCCTCCTGAAATTCTCCATCAGTACTTCTGTTTTTTTAATCTCAGTTGAGTAGACCTCACTGCCAACCATGGGACAGAAAGGCACTTTGTTCCCCAACTCCTGCGCCACAGCCAGTGCGAGGGCAGTCTGAAGGTAGAACAACAGAAACAATGTTAGAGCGAAAATAAATAGCAATAACAAAAAGCCATGCCTAATATTCTTTAAGTATATGGACACTTTATGAACACTGCACACTAACCTTTCCTGTTCCAGGTGGTCCTGCCAGTAAAACTGCCCTTCCTGCCATCTTTTTGGAGCGGATCATCTCAACAATGATGCCACAGGCCTAAAGAGAAGGAAAAATGACGCCATTATACAGTACATGTGTGTAGAAGTATTAAAAAAAAGTTTATTAAAACAAATACGACCACTTTTACGATAGGAAAAAAGTGAATAATTTTAAACCATTGTTTTACTGACATTGTTAGTAGAGTAAAACATCAAATGGTGGAGGTATGCACTTGAAAAAAATAGGAATGAAAGTCAGCCGTAGTAAGACAGAGTAGAGTACATGTGTGTGGATGAGAAGGAGGCAGGTGGTGCAGGACTTCAAGTACTTGGGGTCCACTGTCCAGGAAAATGGGGAATGTGGGAAAGAGGTGAAGAAGAGAGTCCAGGTAGGATGGAGTGGATGGAGAAAAGTTTCAGGAGTGATTTGTGACAAAAGGGTGACATCAAAGAAAAGATTTACAAGGCAGTGGTGAGACCAGCTATGTTGTATGGTTTGAAGACAGTGGCATTGATAAAAGACAGGATGAAGAACTGGAAGTGTCAGAAATGAAGATGTTGAAGTTCTCCTTAGGAGTGACAGGGGCGGATAAGATCATCAGAGGTACAGCACAGGTTGGACAACTGGGAGATAAAGCTAGAGAGGCCAGACTGAGATGGTTTGGACATGTCCAGAGGAGGGACAGTGGTTTAGACATGTCCAGAGGAGGGACAGTGAGTATATTGATGTTGGAAATGCAGCTGCCTGGAAAAAGACAAAGAGGAGATAAATACAGATGCAGTTAGAGAGGACATGGAGGAAGTTGGAGTGATGACAGAGTGAGATGAGGAGGATGACTCGCTGTGGAGGTCCCCGACGAGGGAAAAGCCGAAAGAAAAAGAAGTAGTTAAGACATAAGACATCAAATGTTAAAACAGAAAACAACATCAGGTCAACTACTGATTTATATTTTAAACATGAACAAATGAAAAAATATCTACAACTAAATATCAAATGCAGTTTTCTTAACTCACAGCTGGTTTGTTTATACTGTATAGTTAAATATGAAGGTGATTTTAAACAGTATTGATGATGGAAAAGTTGAGCACCGTGAAACTGCACATAAAAATAATTCAACATTTTTAAACGTAAATGTAAAAATGTAGATATGGCCACATTCAGATGGTTCTTCTTGTCCTGAGCATTTCATTTTTGACCTTGTGTTGATCTGAATATAACCATAAATCTAAACCTATTGACAATACAAAATAGCTTTAAAAAAATGAGAGCATCCGTAGAAATCTTTGTCCCAGTTCTATTTACTTTGAGGCCTTTGGCAGCACTTCTTTTAAAAGAAACATAAATTTGTACAGTCACTCATGAAACTGGGAAACATTTGAGAACCATTTTCAGTGGCTACAACTGGCTGATGTCAGCAAATGTAAGTTTTAAATAAACTATTCCATACAAAAATCAAAATGATCTCACCCTGAACCCAGTTAAATAGTTTTACTATCACTGGGTTTAAAAGGGAGAGAAAACAGCATGAAGCACAAACAAAACTGGCACATCTGTAAGCAATTTTAATTATGTATTTTAAACTAAATATAATGATTTAACAAAAGTATGTCATCTAAATGACTTAAGACAAAGCTGGATATTTTGTCCCAGCACTGAAACTGTACTTTGCAGCAAATGGACCAGTCTGCTTTTTTTAAAACTAGTAATACTCTATTAACATTTATGTTGCTATGTGAAACAAAAGCATCCAACAGAAGAGGTCTAAGTACGTTTTTTATAAAGCAAAAATAATATTAAAAATATTTTCTTCCAAATCCCACACCGATTATACTTCTAATTTATCAGATGCTTGCAAACTGTATTTTTTTGACAGCGGGGCTAACGGACTAGCTTAGCATGCTAAACGATCATCAGTGAGTGAGTGTGCTAAATGGTCTTTACAAAACTAAAAGTACTGTACTGATATAAGGAAGAGAGGATTAATGGCAGTGCACTGAAACATAATAATGTACTGTACCTCTCTTGCAGCCTCCTGGCCGACCAGTCCACATGCTGTCTGTTTAGCATTCCCGGCCTCGTCGAGCCCGAGTCCTTTGACGTGACTATGAGAGGCGATCCTTTGAGTTTTCGTGGTACTTTTTACCTCCTCGATTTTCATAGCTGTTATTTACACTGTTTTATAATGCAGAAACCGAGATCCACGCTTAAGACGATTTAAAAGCCGTTTTCACGTCTATAATTTCTTGCCTCTGCAATCCGCGCGGAAACTCAAAACACAGAGACGTCGGTTTCCATGTGGGTTACTAGGGAAAATAGGCGGAAATGATAACTTGTAGCACCGCCTATCTTCGACCACTGTAAAAAATTATTGGCCCTTGTCAAAACACGTAACACTCTAATTGGATAAAATATATGTCAATTCTTTTCTAACCCGCTAAGTCCCGCCCATCAAAGTTTACATTTCCGTTTGTGCTTCGTTTGAGCTGTCGTAGTAGAAATACTTTAAAAAATCAAAATCAAATAAAAAATGTTATGTTAGCACAGAGCTAAACACTAGGACTTATTATTAAAAAATTGAAACTAATTTTTAATAAAGTTGGACTAACTTATATGTTGCTATTTTTCTACTTTTGCTTACTTAATAAAAAAAAAAAGTTCCGCTTGCCTCTTGTTTCCTGAGGATGAAGTGCGTTGATACCAAAACAGGACGTTTCTGACAGATGTCCGTTGAAGTTCTGTTTTTGCGTTCAGCAGCGTTTTGTAATTCAGAAATCTGTATTATAAGGTTTTTTAATAACAAATACTAACGACAGAGGAGTTCCTGAACAGCAGTAACGCAGCGTGCTGAGTTCAAGGTCCAACTCAGATTTCAGGAAAACACGTATGTTCGATAAAACTTCAACAACGGGTCGAGAAAATGTCTGAGTCACTTGACAGTCGGACTAAAACGCTAAATTTCAATGTCGGGGTGCTCGGACATGTCGACAGTGGCAAGACGTCGCTCGCCAGGGCCCTGAGCAGCACAGCCTCGACGGCAGCCTTCGACAAGAACCCGCAGTCCCGTGAACGCGGCATCACGCTGGACCTCGGCTTCTCCTCATTCACGGTGGATTTCCCTGATCACCTGCAGGACAGTGGAGGGCAGCAGTACGACAGCCTTCAGTTCACCCTGGTGGACTGTCCCGGGCACGCCTCTCTTATCCGCACGATCATTGGAGGTGAGCATCTGATCAGACTCACTGCTACTACACAGCAAGTACCATCCAAACAGAACTTTGTTGCAATTAAATAAAACAGCTGCAAGATTAATCCAAGTTAAGGTGAAATGACACAAATCCATTAAACAGAGTACAGCTAAAAGTTCTCTGTCTGTTTGGTTGCTTTATGACTCTTACTAATACAGTCATATGCAGGTTTTTTAATACCTTTGTGTCTAGATGTATTTTCTATTTTTTGTCAGACCAAGCCCCTCGGGACAATAATCATCTTTATGTCTGCTGCTATTTACAAAAATACAAATAAAGGTACAAAGTTCTTTATTTGCCATTTGTGCACAGACCAACAATGCAGGCACATATTGTACAGAGCTCATTCATAGTCAAAACACTGAAACAACACTAAATAAATACTGTATGTTAAAAATACGAACAAAGTGGTTTATATCTACACTGTGCAGAAAGTAAACCATGACACATGACAAGTGAAGTTAGGTAGTGTAGGGTTATTATTGCACCTGATTAGTTTTGTTTTGCCATCAGTCTGACTGGTAGGGTGAAAAAAAAACCTAAAAACCTTGTACTGTATGTAGGTGATGATGCTATCCACTCTACTGTGTCTCAGGTTGTATGAACATTTTTTTGTGTCTGATAAGAGAGTGAGCTGGATGGAGTGACTCCTTGATGATTCCAGCTGTTCTTTTTCAACAGCGCTGTACAGACATCAAGTCCACCGAAGGAAGTTTTGTCCCTGTGATCCCCTCCACAGTCTTTATGACTCTTTGCAGTGCCTTCCTTTCTGCTTGTGTGGTGTTCCCATACCAGACGGTGATGTCTGCGGTTAGGATACTCTGTCAGCCCTCCATAAGTCTGGGTG
This sequence comes from Hypsolebias longignatus, assembly GCA_031762435.1. Taxonomy (NCBI): domain Eukaryota; kingdom Metazoa; phylum Chordata; class Actinopteri; order Cyprinodontiformes; family Rivulidae; genus Hypsolebias; species Hypsolebias longignatus. Next base: position 28,866,728 of record JARVGV010001459.1, on the reverse strand, counting down.
AGAGGGTGCTGGTTTGGACCTGCTTTCCTGAGCAGCCTAATGAAGTAAAGCCTTTGCTGGGCTTTTTTCACTGTGGCTGTGGTGTTGAGAGACCAGCTCAGGTCTGATGTATCCTGCAGTCCCAAGAGTCTATCAGCCCTCCCTACCTCAGTCCCTTTAAGGATGAGAGGCTGTAATGGGAGAGGATTCTTCCTGAAGTCTGATATGATTTGTTTGGTCTTGTCTGTATTGAGGATGAGATCATTCCTCTCTCCATATGTTATAATGTTGTCTACCCGAGTCCCGTACACTGACTCGTTCCCCATAAGCCCCAATATAGTGTTACTGTCAGTATTTATTTAGCACTTTGTTAGTTAAATGTTAATCCTGAAATAATTTAAAGTTGCTTGTCAAATAGTTTTAGTCATAAAGTTGTTGTGTCCTCAAATATAATTGTTGCCATTTATATAACAATTTCACTTCAAACATACATGAAAGTACAGTTCAAGTGCTGAGAACTGGTGCTCATGTGGAAGGAGCGGGTTATTAACTCAATTACCGGTATGTGTGTTTTTTTCTAGTGAAAGTAGAAACGTTGTAGAAAACAAACAGAAAACTATATGCAGCACATTTATCAAATAATTACTAGAATCTTTAAAATATCACAACTCAGTGAAACTAAGTAGCTTCTTTAGGCAGCTTGCAAAGACAAATAATCCAAACTCAAGCCAACTCAAGTCTTGTAGGAATCACAGCCACTGTAGTTCCTGCTGTCACAGCCGTTGAACTCACGATTGACATATCCAGCAGAGGGCACATTCTCTGCAGGAAATAAATGGTTAAAAAAAAAATTCACTTGGATTGTTGCAAGTAGAGAGGGAAAGGCTGCAGTTTGGAATAAATGAATCTGAACATTTATTTAAGATTGCTCTGTAAGGTCAGTTTTCTTGTGTTGTCCAAGGGACTGTTAAAGCTCACAGTTTTATGATGTTTTGTTAAGGTTGTCAAGCCTTAAACACTGTACTGTAGTGCCTAAAAGCAAACAAAAGCAGCCATTGGGATGGTACATGCTGCAGATTAGGGAACGTGTAGATTGGGGTATGTGTTAAACTTCCCCTCCGGTCCCAAGTGGAAAGCACACAGGAAAAAGAGCGGAGCCAAAGTCAGGAAAAGAATAAAAAGCAAGAAAACCAAGTGAGCTGCAGCTCCAGTTTCAACCCTCTAGCTTTTTATTCTCCCTGCACGCACCCTCTCCTCTAATTTTTCCTCTTGTTCTGTTGTTATTTTTGGGCCTCAGTGTCCGTTCTTGTTTGCATTACTTTTCATCTTCTCAGAGTCATCAATGTTAAAAAAAAAAAAAAAAAAACAGAAAAGCTTGGATGTCTATAGGATGAAACATGCTGCGTTGTTCTGCTCTCCTTTAATATCTTCTGTTATATAGGTGCCCAGATCATTGACCTGATGGTCCTGGTGGTGGATGTGGTGAAAGGTGTGCAGACTCAGACTGCAGAGTGTCTGCTGATAGGAGAGCTGACCTGCCCCCGCATGGTTGTTGTCCTGAATAAGACTGACCTGCTGCCACCCAACAAGAGACAAAGTGCCATAGAGAAAATGACCAAGAGGCTACACAAAACACTGGAGAGCACCAGGTTTGTATTCATGAATAGAATACTGTAATTTATTAGGACATGTGCAGATGTAGTGGTTGTGAACTGTTAACCTGAACACACCGTTGGGTTTGCTTCTTTCAGTAACTTTCAGTTTTGATATCATACCTGAAGTGTCCATTAAAAAAAAATGGTAGGCCCTAAACAGAACATCATGAAATCATTTCAGTGTTGCCGTTTTTCTGATTGTCAGATTTAAGGATTGTCCGGTGATTGCTGTGGCGGCGAAGCCTGGGGGCCCAGAGGCCCCTGACACAGCGGAGCCACAGGGAGTGCCACAATTAATCGAGGTAAAGCGTGGAAACAGTCTGGCTCCTTAGAATTATAACTAATGAAGCTCAAAGCTGTGTGTGAGTTCTCATGGACACAAAGGTAGAAATAAGTCTAAAAATTAGGATATATATATTTTTTAATTTGCTTAAAAATGTTTTATCTTCTGTTGTTTAAATGAGCCAGATGAAGCAGCTTGGTGAAGCTCACTAGACAATGACAGCTCTGAATTATCTTTGCCTGTAAGGATATAATGTGTATTTTGTTTAATTAATTTAATATATTGTTTTCACTATATACTTTACTGAATTTATTAGTAATTAAATAAAGATGTATTTATTTAGGCATTGGCAATGCTCCCTGACAAACTTGACTTGAAAGTTTTAGGGTCTTTACAAATTAGTATAACTTGTCCATTTCACAGATATGAGTCTAAAATTTGGCGCGGCTGTAGCTGAGAGTAATCACCAACACAGTCTGGGAATTTATAGATCGCACAAGAACTTTGTTTAAAACTTTGACATGCAACGTAGTGGGCGATACGCACAATTACTACTTTTTTTATTTATTGTATTAACCGGGATTATTTAGCATGTCTTTGTTTTAGTTCATTGATAGCCAATTATTTTATTTATTTAAATTTGTGATTCAGAAAATCTTTTCTAAAGAAAAATAAAAAATGCATGCAATTAAATAGGATGGGTCTTGGCACCTCTGCCACACTTTGTTATGAAATGATTTGAAAATAATGAAAATTATATATATTTTTATAATCTGGATTTCATTCTTTTGAGATTCCAGATCAGTTTAATTAGACATTTCTTTTTGCCAACATGAAAAATTAAACAGAAAAGTGTTTTGTCGTCCTTCAAGTTAAGATTCACAGTTTTAGAGAAATACAGTAGTCCGTACTCTGGAGCCCCGCGATAAGTGAAAACTGTGTGAAAATAAACACCCCATGCCGATCGTGCAGCTCATCCATCAATCAGCCCAATCTTATTTTGAAAAACCGCAATAGAGCGAGTCCGCAAAAAGGAAAGGTGAAGTAGCCAGGGACTACTGTAATGTCAAGGCACTCTGAAGCTACTGGATAATTAAACAAAGCACTTTGTTTTACTCCGTGTTAAACCTCTTGCAACAATGCATTGTCTGACTGGGTCATTTATTAGTCAGACAAACAATAAGAGCAAATCTTTATTTAATGCTGAATTCCTGTTTGTTTGTATGTGCCACACTTGTGATCTTCCAGTGTTATGTTTGCGGTTAACCTTTGTTTTTGTGTGTCCTCCTCCTAGCTTTTAAAGAAACAGACGTACCTCCCTAAGAGAGACCCCAAAGGTGCCCTGCTCATGGCTGTGGATCACTGCTTCTCCATCCGTGGTCAGGGAACAGTCATGACCGGCACCATCTTGCAGGGTTCACTGGCTATAAATGATACAGTGGAAATCCCAGTGCTGAAGGTTTGTTCCACAAACGTGTCATGACTTTGCAGCCTGTTATATTTACAGGCAGGTAAGATTCCTGCGCAGTGGAAATACATTTCACAGAGGCTTGGAAGTTGAGCTGGTCGTGTTCAGACATTCGACGGGGTTCAGAGGATGTTTCAGTTTAGTTTGAGGAAAGGAGGAGGGGAGTGAGGGTGGAAAGTGGAGGGTAATTAAGACCACATGCAAACTTAAACTCTCAATATGTGGATTTGCTTGCAGTTTTCATACCCACCTCTAGGTGGCAGCAGATGGCTTAATTAAATGACACGTAGCGTCACAATCTGCAAATAATTTTTCTTTTTTTAACATAATAAAACCAACGTTTTCAATCATAGTTTCTAGATTGTAGAAATAGCACCAAAACAATAGTCTGAAATTTAGTTTGATTTGATATTTTGCTGATTTTTTCTATTGTTGTAATTTACTGGTACTTTTTAATGTGACAAAATTAAGCCAATTTACTTTTTTCCTGATTTTTCTAAGAAAGTTAAGCACAATTATACTGTAATTATAGTTAAAAACAAACTGCGTGGTGCAGTTTTTACTTACTGTATATTATCTGTATTTGCATTAAAATGTAAAAAAAATATTGGTCCACTGTATAACGACTGACTTTTGATTTTAATTTGGATCTTGACCGCCTTTTTAGGAGAGGTATGTTTTTTTTTTCCAAAGCCTGTGAAAATTAATGTTTGGTATTTGATTTCTTTTGTTTTTGAACATTGTAAAACAACATTTTGATGAAGATTTTATTTATTTTTTAAGACAAAAATAGTTTTACGTAGAAGTTTCACTTGTGTGTGTTCACGTTTGCTATTTTAAATTTGCTTTTGTTTCTTAAAATGAGAAATGCAAGTTTTGCTAAGCTGTTAAGTTTTTTTTGTTTGTTTCCAAATAGTGAAACCTTTTCTCATGCGTTGTCAGTTATTTATTCTCTGATCAGATTTATGTAGGAAAAGTAAGTTGTTTGTGTTTTAAACAGAATTGTTTATTGTGTCTTTTTGCTCTCTTGACATCAGGTGACCAAGAAAATTAAGTCGGTGCAGATGTTTCGGAAGCCGGTGACGGGGGCCATGCAGGGGGATCGTGTGGGTGTGTGCGTGACTCAGTTCGATCCCAAACTGTTGGAGCGCGGTTTGGTGTGCACCCCGGGCTCCCTGCGCACCCTCCATGCAGCTGTCGTCTCTGTAAGGAAGATAGGCTACTTTAAGGGCTCTCTTGCCACTCGTGCCAAGTTCCACATCACAGTTGGTCACGAGACAGTCATGGCGAGGGTGACCTTCTTTGGCCTGCCCCCCACTGACACTAAACCAGCTCCATTAGAGCCTTGCTCACTGGAAACAGCCTTCACTTTTGACAGGGAGTATGTCTACCAGGATGAATATGCTTCTGGTCAGGGAGATGGGAGTTCAGGGCCTGACCTGGAGCAGTGGGCCTTATTAGAGTTTGAGCGACCGGTCACATGCCCTGCGCTCTGTCTGGTAATTGGGTCGAAGCTGGACTCGGATATCCACGCCAACGCATGCCGACTCGCCTTCCAAGGACGCTTACTGCATGGGTTTGAGGATAAAAGCTACACCGAGACCTCTCTGCCTAGTCTGCAGATCTACAAGACCAAACACAAGGAGGGACAGGTGGAGAGGGTGAGTGCATGTCCAGCAGCTAGTTCATTACATAGACAACATCTGTCTAATGATCCTTTGAGCATTGTTCCTGTGTCTCTGCCCTCTCCATCACCTTGCACTCCTCCTCCTCGCTCCAGTTCTTTGGATGTTTCTCATTGCTGGCAGCACTGGAGCGTGGCTCCCAGACAGAGCCCCTATTGTATTTTCACAAACAGACACGTACTCACAAACAATCATGCATATGCAGTCCCGGTGAGCAGTGTTTGAGGAATGGGTGGCGCTCATGCCGTAGCATGCGCTGTGACAAAGGCGTGCATGGGTGGCCGACTGACGCCAGTCGCCTGTCCCGTCTCGCTGTCAGAGGCTGCTGGCGCTGTTTGGACACACCTGAGCGCCACAGGAACATCCACATGTTGGGAGTTTTGTCTGAGCATCTTTCTCTTTCTTTGTCTTCCTTTCTGTTCATTCTCATGTAATTCTGAGTTCATCACTTCTCACCGGTTTTTCTTTTCATTTGCTGCAGTGAAATAAAAATCGTCAACTGATTTTTAGTCAACTTTTCATACTAATGCTTTTATTTGCAGTCTCCAGTCAACGATATGGGCGGCTCTCATCGTGCCTTTGCTTACAGTTACATTTCTCCGTTCAGGCCCTCATGCAGGGTCACACAGAGTTCAGGGGTCAAGTGTGTGAACTAGTTTCCTGCTTTAGCACCTCAGGCTGTCAACAGCTCCGCTCATACACTCAGGAGTAGAGCAGCATGTGCGCGGGGGTCAGGTGGTGACCATGTGACGTTACGTTTGTCGTTCGGCCCGTCTCCCAGAATGAAGCAGTTATGTTTTAAACCTGAAGAATTCACTTTCTTGAAAAGGAGCACATTTCTGTCATTGTTGAGACATCACGCCCTCGTCCAGTCACGATTCATCTGGTCTGTCAAACATGTGCGGCAACTGTATGTTTTTTTAAAATCAGAAGATCAGTCATGCTTGAGCGACACTCGGGTCAAACGTTCAGGAATGAATAAGGGTTAGGACGAGCAGAGAGGGGAAGACTTGGTGGTGGGGTGAGTTTGAGACAGCATGGTACCCTTCAGTCATCAGATTAGCACCTGTTTAGATTAATTTAGGGGTGGGTGATAAGCAAAAAATGCAAATACACCATAAAAATTTTCTGCAATAAAGAGAATAGGAGAAAGGCCTGGAATGAGCCTCGAAGAACGTGGCAGCTAGCCAAAGTGTTCATAAGGCACAGCTCTTCCTCAAACATCCTACTGACAGAAAGAAAAATGGCGACACATCCAAGACACATTTGTGATGTTTGAATTAGCAGATCTGAACAATTTGAAGAAATCACAGACTCATAATATTATTGAATATTGAATTCAAATCAGCTGTTGGTATTTGGGGCATTGCAGGTCTGACTGACTGCAACATATATCTTTGGCTAGCTGTTTTTTTTTTATGATTTATTGCTATGTTTTGCTATATTAATATTGTACACAATGACTTTTTAAAATAATATTGTCCTGCGTCAGTCCCAGATCACAGACCAAACATTGCATTTATCCATTATGATACTGCAGCTCACGCTTCTTTCCTTCTAATTAAGGTGACTGATGATTACTCTCTGATCGGCCGCAGTCTGTTCAAAAAGGAGACCAACCTCCAGCTCTTTGTGGGGTTAAAGGTCACACTGTCCACAGGCGAGAGCGGAGTCATCGAGGGCGGCTTTGGACAGAGCGGGAAGTTCAAGATTCGTATACCAGGTAAGGATTTAATATCGCATCTGTCCCCAAAGTCTTGAAAACCGAATTAAACGAGCGTCCCGCAAAACACATCAACCTGGGGTTTCAAAAATGTTGCTAAGTTTATTATTAGACGACACGAGTCTCTCCTGTTCTTAACACACACATATCCAGAGCCTGTTCTGTGGATTTCTTTGAGCTTTGGGTCTCGGCAGACGGTTTTCAGGATGTGGTCAAAGAGGCAGGACCGACATCCCAAGCCACATTCCCAGAATTCCTCTGGGGATTGCCTGTGTTCCGGGGGAAGTCTGATCAGTGTTTATTTTACTTCTGTTGCTCAAAACCTATGACTCCACACCAGGAGGGAAGAGAAAACAAAAACATTTTGGAACGAGAACCTCACCTACATCCTCTTCTCTGCCTTGTGCCTACACGCGCGCACACACACACGAACATAATGTAGACATTCATTGAGCCTGTCACAATCGGTTAACATGTACTGGTGCTGTTGTGCTTCCTGCCACTTGCTTTACTTTCTCTTGAATTCTTCATGCGCTGTTTTTCCTAAGGACAAGCAAATGTCGACTTCATCAGCAAATACTTTCAGTTCTTTAAATCAACATTTCTAGAAACGCTGGACGCTTTTATTCTGCATGACCGATGCGTTTTAATAATCACCTTGTTTTGTTTCCTGTAAACTGTGCAAAAAGTGAAGTATAAAGTACAAATACTGTAAGTAGGCCTGTCATGTAACACATTTTGCTGGGCAATTACCGTATTTTCCAGCCTATAAGTCGCATCAGTCAAAAAAAGCATCATGAAGAGGAAAAAAAAACATATATATGTCGCTTTGGCATATAAGTTGCATTTATTATGCATCACCGCTGACCCGTCACGTTTATTATACATTTATTTAATGGTCAACACAGCTTCATTTTGTCTGGGCAGCATGACACCATCCATCCATCGTGGCCGGATCCGCTAGCTCTTCAGCGTTCCTCCGCCTGCGCCAGCTGCGTGAAGCGAGCTGTCACAGGAGGACTCGCTGTTGCAGTTCTTTGAAATTTAACAAGATTAACACCTGAACACAATTATTTGTTAGCTTGACATTATAGCAGAGGTGTATCTCAGTCTAACTTTTGCTTAATAATTGCACTTTAATGGTCAAAATAACTTTATTTCACCTGGGCAGCGCGATGCCATCCATCCTTTGCAGCCGGAGTCATTAGCTCTCCAGTGTTCCTCTTCATGCACCACCTGAGTGAAGCGAGCATGCTCAGGAGGACTCGCTGTTGCAGTTCCTCGAAATTTAAAACGTCAGTCAAAAATTGTGTTATAAATATGGGGGGGAAAAATGTATATAAGTCGCCTTGGCATATATGTTCTAGGACTGACAAGTCTAAGCAAAAAAGGTGACTTATATGCCAGAAATATGGCAATTGTCTCAGAAATTATTGGGATATATGATAATATTGTTTGGAGACCATTTTAAACTAATGATAATGACATATTATTGCAAGTACATTCACTCAAATATCAATAAACTAATTTCAAATGAACACTTGACACTGGAACAGGAAAATAAACAAAACAACCAAATACAAAACTAAAATGGACTCTCATTAACAAATAATGCAGTGGTGGCGCAGAGGTTAGAGACGGTGGGCCTGTGATCGGAAGATCGCCAGTTCAAGCCCCGGTACCGACAACATCAAAATGTGGGTGGAAAAGGTGAAGCACCCACACCTGCCTCCACCCTCATTCGCCCCACTCTGGGCCTCTGAGCAAGGCCCTTAACCCCCACCATCTGCTCCCTAAACAGGTCTTTGTTGAAAATGAGTTCTCGTGGCTCAATGAGACTAACCTGGATAAATAAAGGCTAAATGAAAAAAAAAAAAAAAAGGGAAAAAAAACTACATTCAACCAAAACAGTACGGATTATGAAGTCTGTAAACTAAGCGCCCTTCAAAAAATAATAATCATTAGTAACATTAGTAGCAAGTTGGTTGTACTGCTGCTCTTAGTTGCTACTATGACAAATGCGACGTACCGGCTTGCAAAGGTTCAGCGGTTCGCTTCGGTCATTTGGTTTGAATCCAAAGTGCTCCCACACTGCGGCTGTTGTGTTTAACTTTGAACCCAATTCCATTTTGTTTTTTTCCCCCAATATCAAATAGCGTTTCTTTAGCTTGCTAACTCCTCACGGGGCTCTAATGCTGCGAAGGTACAAGAGGATGCGCCTTGGCTGGCAACCTGACGCTATAGTTCACTCCCCACTTACGCTAAGGAAACGAGAAAGAAAGGGGTCAGTGAAGAGCACCGGAATTGAGCCTTTTGTCGTCCAGTGTCTTCAGTAGAAAGAGGAAGAGACAGGAAGAAACAATAAAGAAGATAAATGAAAATTATCAACCTCATTTTAATTTATCATGTGATTAATTGATTTGTTGTTTATTGTGACAGGCCTACAAGTAAGTATAAGAAAGTAAAGTATAAGTGCTCACACTTGTGTTTAAAATATTAGGCTTTTGTAAAAAGAAAGTTCAAGTCAATTTTAGTGTCATTCACATCACATGTGATACATGAGGTGGAATGAAATTGTGCACTCAAGGTCCCAGTTACACCCAACAATAGCAAAAGATGAAATGAAATTACCGTAAATATGACTCAATTGCAAGTTTCCAACCATGTTTCATCTTCTGGATTATTCATTTTCTTTACTAATTATTTGTTCCTAACCTATGTTCACTTGTCAGATTTGTGGCTTTTCCAGACTGACAAAGAACAAAATTAATTAGTAAAGAAATCTAAACTGTGATCAAGAAGCTGACCAAAGTGATGACATTGATGTCCCTCAGACCACAGCAGGATTTTATTTTATTTTTTTACATGGAAGGAACAACACCCACTTTAGTTCTTCTCATGAACCGAACCGTTATCTCCCATTACTCATTTAAGCTTATGGTGTGTTTTGCATGTGTAGATTTAGGTCTTTAAACAAAGGCAAACAGAAATGTTTAATAGCAGTTCTCATGAGATGAAGGGCACTCCCCTGCCAGTTTGGAGAGTTGGCTGTTTGTGCCCAGTTTCTACATTTCAAAACTAAAATTGTTTTATCTAGCTGAGTAAGAAAAATCACTTGTTTATGAGTAAGTTTTATAAATGAAAGTGCTTTGAGCGGACAAAAACCCAGAAAATAAAACCCCTGTTTGAATGAGAGGAAGATCTTTCAGTTTTCAGGCTCTTCTCTTATGGAACCAATGTCCAGTTTCTGTCCATGAGGCTGACACATTGTCCAGTTTAAGACTGGGATTAAGACTTTCTTTTTGATAAATTCTATAATTAGGGTTGGCTTTTTATGCTGCTTTAAGCTCAGTCTACTAGAGGACAAATTGACCTAATATCCTTAAATGATTTGCTAAAATGGAATAGTTTTCATTTGATACTATTTCTATCTTAACATGTGATTCTTGACCTGCCATTGTGTATCTGTTCCTACCATGAGGGAGTTTTTCTTTACACTGTCACCTTCATGCTTGTTCAAGATGAGAGTTATGTGATGGAGTTAAACTCAAAGCAGTCTGCTCCTCAGATAAATAATTAAAAAATTTTATTTTATATATGAATGTTTCTGTTCAATGTCCTGAGACGACTTCTGTTGTGACTTGGCGCTTTAGAAATAAACTGAATTCAACTGAATTGATCAGACTCCTAGTACAAGCTGAAACACAGGGAGGGTCAGTAAAATAGGAAACCATGGAATACAGAGACTTTTGGGTTAATTATTTTACGACGCTGTAGAAACATGATTCAGACTCAGACACTTCTTCACTTTCACACTGTGTGGTTAGACAAAGACATCAACATCTGCATCTACTTGTATGTTTTTGGAAATTTGACAAATGGGTTCAAATGTGTCCCACTCAGACTCATGTTTCACATTTGAACAAACCTTCCACACTTTAATGGGTTTAAAAGGCATCTTGTAATGGGAGCTTCTGACACTTCATCATGGGCCTCTTGGTAGTCGATCGTATTCCACAGAAGCTTTTAGTAATTTCTTATTTATTCATGTTCAGATTTTGTTTAAATATATTTCTTATCTTTATTATAGAACAATAAAAACTTTTCATACTTTCATTCAAACTTTTCAAAGTCTTTACTAACAAAATCCTGTTTTTGTTGTTGTCAGTGTCGCTCGTTCTTCATAATGTCGGCAGTTTGCTCCGTTCCATCATCTCTAACCTGACTGATGGAGACACGCTTGGTTTCTGTTTATTCATGTTTTTTTTGGTTTGGATTTTTTGTGAACTGCGTTCTCATTGAGGTAATTCAGTTTATTTAAATGTCTCCAAGTCACAACAGAAGTCGTCTCTTAACTGTAAGCCGCCCCGGCGTGCATTACATTAAAAGTGGAAGGTGTAAAACCAAATGCAAAGCATTAGTGTCACAATGTGAAAAACACAAACCTGGACACCACAGCTGGTCCACTGCATTCAAACAAACTCTGTAGATTATCCTAATGATTTGGAAAGGAGCCTAGAGCTGTTTATGTGGACTGCAGGATCAGGACTCTATTTTTGTCCTTAAAGCTCACTTATCAAATATCACGAGAAAATAAATCCCTGGCCATCTGTTTGGATCATTATAACATTTCCCATTCAAACAGGGCATGAAAATGACATTTAAATCAAACTATTAAAATGGGTCCATATTTGTGGAGCCACCTGTACTGTATGTAAATGCATTGAGCTGCTGACGCTCCTAGAACTACACGGCTTCAATGTTTGGCAAACATCCAGAAACAGACAAAGATGAAACTGGACGTAACCCTAGACATAAACAAGAGACTGTTCAGCAACTTGTAGACATACAGGAGAATTTTGAACTGGATTTGAAGATGAACCAGTAGCCAGTGCAGGGAGGCCAAGACTGGTGT
>JARVGV010001459.1:28808618-28818680 GCA_031762435.1 Hypsolebias longignatus | reverse complement strand
ACATGTATATATATATAGGTGTATCATGTGCATTTTAGCTTATATTACTACGGTACCTTGAAATGCTTCATTCAAATTCATCCTGCTGCACCATTATATTCTACCATGTTATTGTTCAATATTTCTCTTTAGGACATTACGAATACAGTATTACAATTATTTTTTCACTTTTTTGAGTAATTTCATTGCATGCTTTTAGTTTTTCTTGTTGGTTTGTTCTGTGATTTTTTTTTTTTTTTAGCGAGTCAAATCAGTTCTTCTCATCCTAAGAATTTCATTGCACTGTTAACACTGTGTTAACCTGCATATGACAAACACAACTTGAACTTGGTTTCGGTTCTGCAGACCTACCCTGGAGCGACGAAGACCACCACTCTGTCCAGGTTAATGTGCACGTGGGAAATTGAGTTTCAGGATTATTTACGACTTTCCTGACAGTTCTGTGAGCTTAATAGAAGGATCAATACTTCTGACTTTGCGTTGCAGAACTTTCCGCCCATTTCAGCAGAAAGCAATGGCCAGATGCAATGTTGACTTCTGGGTAGTGTAGTTCTTTTGACTGGCATTACAGTATGCAGTACGCTTAATGAAAGAAAACTACAAAATGGCAGTGCCTGTACGAAGTAATTAATTAATTTATTTGTTAACTTCTTATCCCATACCATCCCAATCACGTGAGTAATATTAAAGTTGACAATTGTTGAAAAACCGCAAAAGAGCGAGTCCGCAAAAGTCAAACAACGAAGTAGCGAAGGACTACAGTATATGTAAGAGCCTTTTCTGTATATTTGCAGTAATAAGTATATAAAGGGCATTGTGGGGTTCAGTGTCATGGCCAGGGACACTGAACCCCAGTTATCTGGCGAAGAAACATCCCACTCAGCAGCTGCTCATAGAGAAATGTATATGTTCTACTGCCAATGGATTTTAAGAAAATATTAAATAAATAAAATAAAATAGTAGCTATTATTACTACCAAAGTTTGTTTGTTTGTTTATTTATTTGTCTCTGCTCAAAGTCAGACATGTATTTCTTCAACTCAAAGTGGAGAAATAGCCTGCCTTAAGTTAGATCTGGATGAAATGGAGAAAACCCTCTGCTGTCAGACCCCCATCCTCCCACCATCCTTTTCCTTTCATTCAGATTCTTATCGTCAGTCAGATTATTGCTTCCTGGAGAGACCTGAAGCTGTCTCAGCTCTCAGCTTTGTGTTCCACATATTTCTAAAAAATAATCAAATTAAGACCAAATGATTGATACCAGTGTGCCATAAACTCTGTATTTATTAATTGCACTTAGCTCAGTAAAATTTATGAATAAGTAGAAACACAATAACTCCATTTTATTGAAGACTTTACCTAAAACAGTTGATGTTGTTTCCATTTATGCTTGTATTTATATGTGATGTATGTAAAAACTGTAATGTGAATATGTATGTGATCATAATTTATAAACCAACTTTCTTTGGATTAAAAATTAAAATTAAAATTAGGCATAAAATTTACATGCTGACAAAAACCATCTGAAAAACAAAACTCTGAGAGGCACAATAGAAAAGACATAAAATACAAGTAAACATTTATTTGATTCTGTTTGTATAGCTACATAAACTAGAGAATTCCTTGCATTTTCCAAATAAAATTTATACATATTATTTTGGCAACTGCATACAGTCTAAACTTTAATGTGTATTTAAAATGTTAAATAAGATAAAAGAGGAATTGTTTTGCAGGAAAAACAAGAAAACATAAAATATATATTTTACTGTGAATTTCTTCAGTGGATACAAATTTAATTAACAACTATCATCGTAAAACATATGAATTAAACAAGAAAATTTTATTTTCAATGGCGTTTTTAAGTACATTTTGTATTAAAGGAAAAAATATATAAAATGAACTGATCACTGATGATGATGATGATGACCTACATAAATGGAGTCTGTGGATTTTTGTTGTTTGACTTTGTTTTGTTTGAAATTATTGTGATTTTTATTTTGTAGAATAGCTTTGTCACAGTACTTCCTGTTTTGTTTATTTGTCTCTACATCCTCACCACCTGTCTTTGTTAGTAATTAGCACATCTGTTTTTCATTTTGTCATTACTCTCTCTTGGTTATTCCTTTCATGTTGAAGGCCTATTTTGAACTTTATCTATTTTGAACTTTATCTTAAGCTACTGAAGCTTTTTTGAAATCCAAAACTTACTTCCTGCCTACATTTGGGTTCTTTTATTTGCTAACAAATGGCAAAATATTTAACGTGTAAATGAACATGGGTTTAGAATGTTATTGCCCCTCACAAAGCTAGAATCATAAAAAATAAGTATTTCTTTAAATAATTCTCACCAATCTTTAGAGCAAAACAACAATTAAAACAACAAAGATGTTTTTAGCACATAAACCACATCTGTCGAAACATCTTTAATTTCATTGTGCGGGCGCTGACCCTGAAATAAAGCCTTAAACCACCTTATTAGGAATGTGATTTTAATGTTTCTACACACATTATTCAGAAGTTCCATGTCCACCTCTCCTTCCAAATCCATATTACAGCAGCAGCAATCAGACCCACAGTTTCAATTATCGGATCACTTCAGGAAAGAACCAGAGCCGCACAGAACCCTTTGACACCCACTTCAACACATCGTCCTGTAAGACTTGTGTGTCCTCTGATTAGATTTGACTCCTCAAATTGAATCTCCCTCTGAAACAAACGCCATTTGATACACAAGAACATGCACCAAAACACATCTGGACACTAAAACCCTACTTAGGTGACTGTTGGCGCTGCGACTCTTGTTCTCAGCAAAAGCCGCTAATAAGAGCAAATTACTGCCAACAACTTAGAAATATCAAGTGCCTAACTGCTCCGCTGTAACGTATTTAACTGTTGATCAATCCAATTATGGTCCAGCAAGAGGCTCGGTGGAGCTGAAATGGGATGGAGAGAGGTTTGCGTGGGCCCTCGGGGGACAGAGGAGGAGAGTACCTGACTGCTGGGCTGCTAACTGTCACTGTTTGGCTCTAATTGGATATGGGCCGGACCGCGGATAGAGTTCCCTTGCCATTCAGACTTGAGAGGATTTGATCTAATCAGGCAGTATTTAGCAAACATAGAACAGCCTGTTTCCAGTTGCCACAAAATCAGCCTCCCTTTTTGTCATTTTAACCTGTTGGGATACTTCACGTTTCTCTGGGCTGACCCAAGCCTCGTGAAGGACTTGCAACCTGTGCAGGGTGTATCTGGCCTCTCGCACAATGACTGCAGGAGATAGACACCAGCTCCCCTGTGACCTGGAAAGGAAAAAAGCGGATGGGCTGACCCATGCAAAGGATTGTAATATTTCTCACTGAGAATATAAAAGTGTTTTGAACTGAGGTTTTTAAGGGTTAAAGTGAGACAGAACTCCTTTTTGAGTCAGCACTTTTAGGCATTGAGGTGATTGTTTTTGTTCTGCCTTGTGAAAAGAAAAAAAAAAGCCCGCAGCGACCCTGGAGGTCAACAAGAACACGGCTCTCGGCTCCCAGGGTCAACTTTGTTTGACGTCTGGAAATATTAGAGCAGTGACTCAAACCAGTCGCATTAATCAAAGCTAACGCAGGTTTGATGCAGCCGTATTCCTCTTCCTCTCACTTCATTCAGCCTCCATTACCTCAGCTTCATTTCCTCATTCCACGTCCCTGTCCTGTCCCTCTCTTCTGGCTCTTTGTGGTGCTCTGTTAAGAGTGGCTCCATTACTTATCCCCCCACTCCCCTCTACTCCTTCCCAGCCCCAATCCCCCTTAGGCATCCCAAACCTCATTTGCACAAATATGTTTAGCCAGCACAGGAAGCAACCCATGCCCTTAACAAAATTACCGTCCAGCCAGCGAATGAGCCGCGGGGCTGGTCTGCGGGGACCAATCACAAGAGGGCCTCGGCTCCACCACTTCCTCTTTCGAGAGGTTGGCATAGCTTTAAAATTCTTTGTTGTCATCTCTCTTTTCGTCGCGTGACTTCAAGCCCAAGTAACAGTAATGCCATCCATTAAAGCTTTAATGCGAGCTTCATGTGTAACCTTTAATTGACGCTGATAAGGGCAGCAATGATAGTAATGTAAATGTACTGAGTGCTGCATTAACAGGGTGCACGGCCATGCTCTGATTGCTATCTCGGCGGCGCCTCTGTAATTTGGCTCTGAAGTTCACTCTAATAACGAGACTGCGCTTTTCCTTTTTCCTCTCGTGTCCTTTCACTCCCTCCGTCCCTACGTTCCTCTTTGAGTCTTGTCAAACTTTTGCTCTTTGGGACATGATCGTGTTCACATTAAGGTTGGTGCGCTCTGTGTTTTTGCCAGAATATTTTTTTTTCAGTCGCCTCTTGTTAAAGTGAAAATATTTTCCAGCGCACAGGGGACATTTGCATCATTGCGTCCAAGAAAAACCTAAACATGTCCTCATGCTTTGTTTTTCTAAAAGGTTTGTCGTTGTGTGTGAGGTTGCCTGAAAGACGAAAGCTTCACTTTGATTTCTCTTTGGTATTCCAGTGTTGTCGGTCGTCCTTGTGGGACCACGAGGCCACTCAAACAACTCAGACTTCCCACTCTTCTTGAATCTGTTTCTGTATGCACCGGGGACCTTGCAGGGTAGCCATGTGAGATATCTCTCCTCCCTCATTCCAATCACCTCTCCCTCCATGCCCTCTGCTCAGGTAATTAACTTCTCCCTCCCATCTCGAGCCCCTCGGTGCCCTGCCTCTCTCTCTGCTCCTTATCTGGGCTCCTTTCAGACTGTTAAAACTATCAGCCCTCCTCCCCTCTGTATAATTCCTCCATCTGAAAGTGGGGAATAGGTAGAAACTAATCCAGACCTGCCCTCTGACGTGCGCTCCCCACTTGTGCTGGTGAATGACTCTCTCTATATGTGTTTTATTGAAAGAGCTCGATCTTTTTTACAGATTCATCATCATCCTCACCTTCAGTTTGAATGGAGATTCAGGATTAATTAGACTTGTTATCCTGATCACTGAAAGAGAGACCTGATCCCTGTTCACTATATCCTGATTAGCACACACATGCACACAGTGGAGGTAAGGCGGGATAAATCTATAACTTTTGGAACCGGCAGGGATTAAAGTCAGATTGTAATTGCTTTTTCTCCCCCACTTTCAGTTCATTTGTATTGACAGCTTGTTCCTCGTCTGTCATGCAGCAGAATCTAAAAAGGTCAAAGCTCTGTGAGTATAAATGAAGACAGCAGAAGAAGCTATCATCGCTCTTCCGTATGCACTAATGCCAAGTTATAATCTGATTCTGCACAAAGTTGGCAGATATAACTGAAGCACATAAAGGTATGATCCAACCATTGTCATAATTACCATAAAGTGATAATGGGAATAGAGCTCTTAGTGAATGTTAAAAGAATTATTGGAGAGAAATATGTGCCGCTCTCATGTCTGTCTTTTGTATCTTTGCCTTCTTCTTTCTTGTCTTGCACTTTTTATACCCTTCTCTAAAAGCCCGACAGTCATGGTGTGCGGTACTGCTCGCTGGGCTGGAGGTCAAGAGTTAAGTGTAGCGAGTGTGTGCCGAGGATTTGTTCCAGATTCTGTGCAGTTAACTTCGAAGAGGTGATGTGCTTTTTTTTTTTTTTTTTTTTTTTAAATTATCATTAAAGGAGGTGAACTTGAAAGCACCAATACTCAAAGTTAAGTGCAGGGTACAAATAATGGAGCAATAATTCGCTGATATTTGATCTTGAATCTGTAATTAAGATTTACAGGCTTTTTAAATTGTGATTTGCAAAACTATAAAGTTTATGAAACAAGCAAACCTATTAATTTGTTCTCTTCAATCGCAGATTTTCTCATTTTACACACTTGTAGTGGCAGAATGAAAGTTTTTATTTTTATTTTTATTTTTTTGCTGTATGTCTGCCCTGTTATTCCTAGCCATGGTTTCTCTTCAAGGCTCTTGCTCCTTTAAGCTCCACTCACACCTGCTTCTCATCGACAGTCAACTTTCCTCTCTTTTATTTAGTAATGCACCCACTCTGCCTATGAGCAAACTAATCATCTGCTTAGGACCCTGTGGCCTCGGGGGCCCAGAGGTGGACACACTGTAGACTGAATTCACTCACTGTTACACCTCTGCCTGCTACCATAAAGCCTAAATGAATCATGTGGCATGTAGATTAATCAGCAGCCACACAAATATTTGTCCTCCTCATGGTTCTCAGGGATCTTGTGCTGAAAAGGGAACATCTGCCAAAAATTGATCAGCTGCCGCTGGAGAGCGCACAGCCTGGGTAATTATCTTTGAATGTCACTCGCTGTTTCTGCTGCTTTAGTTCTTGGAACTAAATAATATTATCACTAAAATATATATCTATCTATACTTTGTGTTGTGAAAAATTATATTTTCAAATAACCTAAAAAGGCTTTATGTCCCTTGTCTAAAAAAAATAAAATAAAATAAAAATCACAGTCTATTTTTTATCCAACATTTAAATTAAACATTACCCCAAAATTACAATTGGTTATATGATAAAAACAACAACAAAAAAAAAACAATAATTCACAGTGAAATACTTTGCCAACTGCTTGCACTCCCCCATACACACTTACACATACACATTAATTCAACCTTTATTTAGACAGGTTAATCCCATTGAGCCTCAGGGACTACAAGAGTGACCTGATTTCTTAAAGAGTGATGACAACAGTGAATAACGACGACAACAAAAGAGGCAAACAAAATTTAAATTTCTTTTTATTTTTTTTTATTTTTTAAACAAATCAAAACAAAATAGCAATCAAAAGAAAAAGTAATGAAAAGAAAAAAGAAAAAAAATAAACCCAGAGGTTATTAGGCGATGTAGAAAACTAAAAACAGGAACATGTCTGCATCTGTTTATCCCAGAAACTTAACAGATTATTAAAGCCACTTCAGAGAGGTCAAGGTCCAGAGCTTCAGATATTTTTGCAAGATATTCCAGGAAACAGGAGCAGAGTAGGAGAAGGCCCTTTTACCTAGTTCACTCCTCACTGAGGGAACACTGCAGGTAATCATGTCCTGAGAGCGCACGCTGTAGCTGCAGTCACGCAATGACATGTAGGAGGAGATATATGAAGGCAGCAGACCAAGAAGTGATGAAAATGTACCAGTGGAAGAGTCTGCGTGAAGTTAATACAGGGTATGTGAGAAACCAAGAAATGGTAAATATACTGTGCTTCTATAGTGTTGTTCTACCCAACCAGACTACTCAAAGCTCTTTACAATACATTTACCCATCCTACTACAGCTCCACCAAGCTAAGTTGAATAAATCAGATATTAGTTACATTCATTCAATATAATTTATTCAACAACAACCTGCTTGTAAAACACTTTGGTCACCTTTACATTTTTAAACTGTGTAAATACCTAAACATAAGATGAATAAATAAAGTGATATTAACAGTATTGAATCTAACCAGTGCTTTAGATCACATTCATACACTGATGAGGTTTTGAGTTCAGTGTCTTGTTCAACATGTGACTGCCACTGGGAAGCAAACCTCTGACGTGCTGACTGAAGGACGACCACTCTAACCACTAAACCACAGCTGCCCCTCTAAAAAGGTAGGAAAGGTAAAACAAAAAAGGTTAAATCATGTCATCTAGACAAGTTTCTTTTGTCCAGATGACATGATTTAACCTTTATTTGTATTTTTTTTAACCTGGATGATTGAGCTTACAAACCTTTTTTTAGGAGAGGCAAATGAAAAAATAAATAAATCAAAAGTAAATGCAGTTCACTGTGCATTTTTAGCGAATGTCGTCATTTATCAGAAAACTATAATACACCATGTTAATAGAGGTAAAAATGTTGTACATAAGGTTTATAGCTGCATATGACAATTGGCTTTGTGTGTCTTTAAATGTTTTTAATGGTAAAATGGGGCAAACATAACATATCCTGCTCAGGACCCCTGGATGTCCATGCTCCTCTGGATTTCTACTGTACATTCACCAGATCCGTTGTTTTCTCTGGTCTTGTTTCCTTGTTTGTATTTGTTTAATCTGATGATCTTGTTTGTTGAAACCACTTTGGAAACCTTGCGGCACATTTGGCGGCGTGACAGCACAGCGGTTAGGGCTGTCGCCTCTCTGCAAGAAGGTTGCAGGATCACCTCCTGTCCCTGAGAGTTTTAACATGACAGATCTTTTTTATTTCTATCATCAAAAAAAAAAAAAAAAAAAAAAAAAGGAAAAAGTGGATAAAGATGATGGATGGATGGATGTGACTATATTGTTCAATCTGGACACAAAGACTAAATGAAAATAAATTATATTGGCTCATAGGAACACACTGAATGATTAAAAAAGATCTTTATTGTTTTGCAAATTATTTAAATTGATTCCAGTTTCCACTCATTTCTTTCTGCTTGCACTTAGTCTCAAAGGCTGCCCCAGTCTAAGATTACCCACCTTACCAAAGCAGCTTTGTTGTTGTGACAAAGAGTACAGCGAGCACTCATATGTCAAACTGTGGAGCTGCATAAAATAACCACCACCCTTATATGAAAAGCACAAAGGCTGGCAGTCATGCAATATGTTCTGTTCATTGTTCTAGGTGTTCTGTTCTTCCTCTTTTGCTTCTTTGTTGGTGTACTGCAAACCTGCTCTCTCCCTCTCTCCTGTCTCTCTCTCTCCATGCGACATTAAAGATTGTTACAATAAGAATTGTTTTCTCTGAGCTCCATCTCCTCATGTTTTCATTTTTGACACTTAGGTTGCATGAAATAACTAATTACCTAGATATGCTTGATTGATTATCATGCACCCTTCTGCTTATTAGAAAGGGATTGGATATTTAGTGCCATTTGCTGTAAGTTTAAAAAAGATAAAACAACTTTAGGACCTTCTTTAGGCCTCAGAGTAATTTATATACTGCCAACCCCACTCATTGGATGGTGAATGCCACAAAGTGTTGAGTGAAAGTCACAGGGGAAAGTGCACATAAAAGTCTAGGATTCTTCAGGCGGGAGCAGTAACACAATAGCCATGATAACAAAAATACAGTATTTTGTTATTTTCTGCAAGTCCATATTGCCGTTAACTTGTCTTATTTTAGTTTTAAAACTATGCATAAAAATGACAGTTTTTGTATGACAGACAAATTGTGTTTTGGTTGTTGTCCTTTTCTGTGCCCATCTCAATCTTTTTTGTTGTTTCTAACTGGGTTAGGATGGACAGATAAGAGACGGACCCAGGAGGATAATAATGGCATTAGTACCTGCAGACGGAGCACCAGCGATCCGCCATCAATTCAAACTCATTCGGCCATGATTGACGAGTGATAAAAATGTTTAAATGAAGAGCACTTTGCCCTCTATGTGATAATCATTTTAGGATGAAGCGTTCATAATCTAACTGAGTACACTTTACATTTATTAGCATTGGTTGTTTTAAATGGTTTGGGTGAATCGATCAGATGAAATCTCATGAGTAATCCAGTTTTTCTTTGACCATGCAGGTTCTGCAGCGTAATGAGAAGTGACTGAATCACTCGGTTTCTGAAATAATCAGAAGTGGTTGTCGTTTCCCAAAAGTCATCTTGAGATGCGCAAGCAGAAAAGTATTCAACAGAACAGATGAAACATTGTGGTGACAATTGTGAATTTCTGATCGCCAGTGCGATCTCCATTAAGCGGCAGAGCCGAGCACCAGTCTGATAACCTTGCAATTTGGGAGTCTGCATCACTGGATTAAGCAAACCCACCTACAACCTGAAACATCTGATTTCTGACTGATGCGCATGTTAATTACTAAGTAAATACACAGGGTCACATGATAAACCAGTGGCTTTACTTTATCATGAGCTCATCCTGAAAGTCTTACACACACCTCCACTTCCATACTATGGTTACAATCTCCCACGTGGTTGTAAATCCATCCATCTGTTTTCTTTACCTTCTTTTTCTTTCCAGTTTGCAGGGAGCTGATGTCTATCTCCAGCAGTTACTGTGTGAGAGGTGGACTACACCCTGGACAGGTCACAAGTCCATCAAAACACACAGAGACAAACAAGACAGACAAC
>JARVGV010001459.1:28788701-28799879 GCA_031762435.1 Hypsolebias longignatus | reverse complement strand
AATATGATATAGCGTCTTGAGTTCCTATGACATCATTGACTAGCCAACGTCAACTCGACTTTTATCATGTTAAAGTCGACTTAAAAATACGTAGCCGTTTAACCCCTGCAAGGAACATGAATTTGCTTCTGTCCAGGTTTCTCTGAAGACTTTTCCTGGTCTCATCTCCTTTTTGTCCCTCTATTTTTTTATTGTGCAAAAAATAAGAAGAACACTGGATACTTCAGGTACGAGGTGATCAGACAATCTGGCAGGGAGGCATGGGGAGCGCTTAGGAAGTGCAGTGCACAGGTGCAACAGGAGGAAGATTGGGAGCAGCACAGGTGAGCTGAATGAAGCTGATGAGTGGAGGAGTTCAGCCGGGCAAGCAGAAAATACATAAACATGTGGGTCTGACTTGGAGAAAAAACATGAATCATTACAAGCTCACTCAAAAAATAAACAGATTAAGAGTATTGCTCTGAAAATTGAAGCACACCTCATGATTGGTAGTTGTAGGAGACTAGAATAAAATTAGTTTTAGCTGACCCATGAGTGGAGACTGTATTATTATAAAGCATGATTAGTAATTTAGCTAAATTACTTCATATTTAGGCTGGACTTTGTTCTACGTTTGAGTCAATCGCTCCTGCAGTCTCTCGTGTCTCTGTCTAACTAAAGTAGGAGGTGAATCCACATTCTCAGCACAAAGCTGTTTGTTTCTGGTGCAGGTCGGCACTGCCAGGGCTAAAATAGATCCCGAGGTTCAGTTTGGGGCTGAAAGGTGTCTGGTTTACGGTTGTATTCCTGCTTTTTGTTGATGATGTGGTCCTGCCGGTGTCTTCAAGCTGCGCTGAAGCAATTTGTAGAAAAGTCTGAAGAAGCTGGAGTGAGACTCAGCTTCTCACAGTCTGTGGCCATAGTTCTGCGTTAGGAAACAATCGCAAAGCTCAGTTCAGGCTGTAGATGAATCTTTGTCTCAACTATAGTACTTCACTTTCAGTTTACTGGTTCATCTCTGCTCCGAGCCTCATCTATGACTTGGAACAAAAACACAACTCGACTTCAGCAAGGTTTATTTAACTTGGCTGGCAGGGCTCAGTAGGGTGAGCAGCTCAGCCGTCCAAGAGGAAGCTTCTGCTGCTGCAGCTCCTCCACATCAAACAGTCAACTGAGGTGGTTGGAGCTCCCTAAATAAAAATTATATGTTTTTTATTTAGATATGTGGCATGTATGAGTGAATGGAGGAAGAAAGGTAACACTTGCTTCACACTTTACTACACCTATTTACTTGTTTGCATTTGTTAAAACTGGGAGCACCAAGTCAGGTCACTGACCAACAAGTTAAAAAACTTTATGAACATTCGATTGAATTTATCAGACACAACAGCTGAAGTTCAATTTGTAGATACAGGAACTTCTTATCATGGTATTATACTGAATGAGGAGGAAACTGAATTTGCCTTTTAAATTTTAATACAAAATAATCAAGATAAGAATCAATGACAACAAGAAACAAGATAAATGATAAAGGATAATAATTTGGAGAAAAATCCTTTGAAAAGTTAGTAAAGTAATTATTAAAACAAAAATGAATAATTTTATCAATAGCTAATCAGGCAGGGATTTTTTTTTAATTTTTATCTAAAGCTAAATTAATTATTTGAGCAGGAGTTATTTAGACTTTTTTACTCGGACAAGTTTAGTTAAAGTTAAACTATTTGATAAATTGTTTACTTTGGATTTTGGTTGAGAAATGTTGTTTACAGATTCAGTCAAGCCAGGAAATGATTTGTCAAGTTGCATCAGCTAAAATGTCAAAGTTCATGCTCAATAATCCAGGTTAAAAAAAATCCAACAAAGTTCAATCAGGTCCTCTGGACGGTAAACTTGTCCAGAAGAAATTATTTAACCTTCTTTTATTATCTACCTGGATGATTGAGCCTACAAACCTTTTTATTTTGTTGTTGTTGAGACGTTTCGTCCTTTATCCAAAGGTCGTCATCAATCAGAAGAGCCACACTCAGTCCCACAAGCAGCACATTCCCATAATGGAGCAACCAGTTTTGTAGTGATAAGATGGTTTCTGGGACCCGCCCTCTCCCCTGTCGACTCCTCTGAGGCAGCCATAGCCAACGTGGTTCTAAACATTTATTTATTTATTTATTTGTTAACCTTTATTTAACCAGGCAAATTCCACCGAGATCACAGAGTTATTTTGTTAAGGGAGGCCTGAAGGCAGCCTCACATGCATGTTTTTGGTCTGTGGGAGGAAACCGGAGTACCCAGAGAAAACCCACGCATGCACGAGAAGAACATGCAAACTCCACACAGAAAGACCCAGGTCCAACCGGGGATTGAACCCCAGGACCTTCTTGCTGTGAGGCAGCAATGCTAACCACTGAGCCATTGTGCTGCTGTCAGGCAGGCTTTGTTCGTGGCTCCTCAGATTGAGGAAGTCCCTTGGATGAAGGACGAAATGTCTCAACAAAAATAAATAAATAAAACGTCCAACTTGACTGAACTTTGTTGGATTTTTTTTTAAACCTGGATTATTGAGCATGAATTTTAATGTTTTGAACCACTTCGGTCAAGGCTGCCTCAAAGAAGCCAACAAGGGAGAGGGCGGACCCCATTTACCATCTGATCAGATTGGTCCACTATGGGAGTGTGCTGCTTGTGGGACTCAGTGGCTCCTCAGAATGATGAAGTCCTTTGGATGAAAGACAAAACATCTCAATACAGAAAATAAACTGTCCAGATGACCTGACTGAACTTTGTTGGATCAGCTAAAATGGTTTAACCAGACCCAACGTTGCACTCTTCTCAAAAGGTCTCAGCTCCTGACCAGGCCAGGGTCGAGGGCTCGAGTTCTCTCGTCTTTCTGGGGTTTTGCTGGCTGATCAGACCAGGACACACCACGAGGAGAGGTCTAGTTATGCCAGGTAGTTGAAACTTACTGTGACTGCTTCTGGGATTGGTGAAAACGACAGCTGATGAGCAGGCGTGTGGCCTCTTGGCGACCTTCAGCCGGCTCAGACTTTAAGCCAAAAACGTGAATCTCGCAGTGAGAAAAACAACGTTTCACCTTTGGTAGTTACTTAAAACGTCTACTTTGCTTCTAACAAAAGTTGTCACTCAGCAAACACGTTGCATCAGACGAACACACCAGGATGGGGAAAACAGACGAACTGACAAGTGTCACACAAAGAAACTGTGTTTGAACGCTCAGATCTCAGAGATGTTTTGGGGAACTCTCAGATGTTATGGCTCCCCTCTGACATTAACCGATTCCAGCTCAAAAACGCACACGTGTCTTTCACGGAAAAGTTATTTTCTGAAAAACAGAACAAAGAAGTCTGTTAAAACACATTAGAATATTTCAGATGATTTCATTATGATTGCAAACAATAATCAACATCATTCATGTTCACACCTGCCATAATCAAGTAAAAGAAACAAATGTGTAGATAATCCAAGGGTCAGGGGTCAGAGTCAGCGGAGGGCATCTTCATGCTACAGGTATGTCCCATAGGAGAGAAACTCCCAGGAAAGACATTGAAATCTCTGGAGGGATTATGTGTCTTTTCTAAAAATGTTTTGGGATCCCCTTGGGAAGGTCTAAAGAGAGAGACTCTGGAGTGAGAAAGACGGGGCATCTGTCCCGGACCTGCAATGAATACTTCAATCATAAAAATCACTATAAAAGTTCATTCTGATTCAAATATAGGCTTTTGTACAATGCCATCAAATACATTTTATACTTCATACTATAAATCTTTATTTTGAGACGAGAAGCGGTCCATACCAAATAAAATAAAATAAAATGAAACATCAAGTAAAAAAAGACAAACACATCAATCACAAAGCAGACAAACAGTTATTCCAATATTTAAAAAAGCTTGAGGTGCATCTAGTATTGCTATACTGTGCAGATGACAACACTCAAACAGGTTGAATGAAAATAAAAGTTGTTTGATACATCCGAGCGGCACATACATTTATACATGAAGTTCCTCAGCAAGGCATGAAAAGTTGGGATGTTGCTCATGACAAACATTTGACTTGCAGATGTCCATCTTGGAAGTCCGAAGAGGACAATAAATGCATCCTGGTGGGCTATTTGAAGTTTCTTCATAACAGCTTTACTTTACTTTAACCTCATATGTACACATTCTAAATTTAAGTGCCAACATATTAGTTTGCATGTACAACTTACAACACTGTCGCTTCACATCGTCATCACAGAGATCATTCCTCAGAATATGACCTAATATTCTAATATACCCAATATGACCTAATATAATAATATGATCCAAAACCTACCTAACTAATCTATTTCTAAAACTTTTTGGAAATAAATATATAGGTTAAACGTTTTGTAGTCATCCTAGTTCATTTGTAGTCATTAGTTCAAAACATCAAATGTGTGGAGCGTGTATGTGGTTGTTCAGGCGTGACTGTGAACAAGAGGGTTTTCAATGGGGTTAAACTGTTAAGAAAACATATATTGTTCACAGGCTCATTGAGCTGTAGCAGCTGCATAAGCCTGCAGTGATTACTGTCACAAAGCGGCTCCTTTGCAGTTGACAAAACACTCTTTATTATATTAGAGCTGAAAAAAGACAGTAGGACAGGGTGTTGTGGGCACGCCAACAATAGCGCTGAAATCAAAGCTGTGACGAGGCCGGTGGAAGCTCTGTGGATGGTTACAGGGAAGTGCTGGGGCGGAGTGGTGGGAAGGTTTTAGTGAAGCAGCATCCGAAGCTGCAGGTCAGTCGGATCCATGTCTGTCACTCTTTTCTTTTTCACGGACCCTTTTTCTCTCGCTACTCACATCCGTGTCTCCAGTTTCTTTTGGCCTAATTTCCATCTTTCACCCCATTAGGTGTGCAAAACGCCTCTTTACACAAAATATGCTACTCAAGTGAAGCACTGGGGGATCACTGAAGTACTTTTAACGATAAAATTATTTTTAACCTGTTCCAAAACTGAAAATCTGTTCATCTGTGTGACATTGGAGTTCTGCACGTTGGCAGCAGAAACTAAAATATACCGCAAAAAAAGTGCATGTGAAAAATAGAAGAGCAATAAAACAAAAAGGAAATGCAAAGCAGTTTGATGATGGACCTTGATAAGAGGTTTGACCAACAAAATGGTGCACATACACATATATCATGCATAGATTATTGCCACTCTGACTGCATCAGTTTGAAAACGTGTGTGTTTGTATGTTTTTGTCCTCTTTATGTGAAAATGTGTGCAAGCACAAATGTTCTCTCAGTATAACTTGACAATAAAAGGCTTATTAACCCATAGCTACCTTCATTGGCGGTCATCTTTTGTACAAAACAAAGAAAAAATGTTTTAAACTTTAATTTAACAGTTTTAGCCTAAAATTACCCCCAAACTTTTGCGTGACAAAAACAGCTAACTTGGCAGAAAGTGATTTGATCCTCAATGAACAAGTATATTCCAGCAACAAAGCCTTAAATTGCATTTTCTTAGTTGAATGGTAACTTTTTTTTTTCCACCTATCGCTCAATTTTACTGCAGTCTTGGCCTCTGTTTGCCATTCAAAGTCCTCACCCAACATTTTTTTCATTCAACCTTTATTTATACAGGTTAATCCCATTGAGACTCGGGGACTCATAGACAAGAGAGACCTGATTTTTTTTTTTTTTTTTTTTTTAACAAATAGTGATGACCACTGGATAGCAATGACAAAAATAGACAATCAGAAAAGAGGCATACAGTTTTATTTATTTATTTATATTTTTACTATTTAAAATAAAATGCCAACCGAAAGGACAGTCAAAAGGAAAAAGTAGCAAAAAAACATCTAGATTATAAGTCGGTGCAGAAAACTAAAAACAGGAACATGTCTGCATTGGTTTTTGCCACTTAGAGAGTTCAAGGTCGAGAGCTTCAGATCTTTTTGCAAGATATTGGGACACTGCAGGTAATAATGTCTTGAGAGCGCACGCTGTAGCTGCACTCACACAGAGACATGTAGGAGGAGATGTATGAAGACAGCAGACCAAGAAGTGGTTTAAAGATGAAAATGTACCAGTGGACAAAAACATGGTACAGTGAAAGATCCAAAGCTCTCGACCTTGACCTCTCTAAATGGCTTTAAGAATCTGTTGGACTCCTGGCAAGAACCAATGCAGTCTTGTTACTGTTTTTAGTTTTCTACATTTGCCTTATAATCTATCTGTTTTTGCTACTTTTTTTTTACATCTTATTTTAACGTGTTAAAAAAATCTGTATGCCTTTTTTATGATTGTCTATTGTTGTCACTGTTGTCATCATTCGTTGCTGGAAACAGTTCTATCCTGTATAAAATGCATTGAATTTATCAATGGGATTAACCTGCCTCAATAAAGGTTGAATGAAAAGTTATTTGGTATACTGAATATGATTACAGTATATTAAATCAGCAGCCAGATACAAGCACTAGTCAGTGCCTGGTTGCCATAAAGATTTATCATAAAGTGTGACAAAATTGTTGAGATTTTGTGTTTTGGTTTATTTTAAGACTCACAGAAAAAGGGTAGAAATGCATGTACTGTACTGTTTTATTTCCTATTCAAAAATATATCAACTTTCACAGTGACAACGTCAAATTTGTACATTTTCTTTCTCTCACAATTATACCGCCTAATGTCTCTCTAATAGATGATTATCTTGCAAGATGGTTTGAAACACAGCATTTGTGAGGTCCATCAAAGGATGCATCTATCCAGGCAAAGTCATGCAACAATAGAAACAATCTGCTGGTGAAGATTTTCAGTCATCCAGGACATGATAAAATAAAATAAAAAACGTTCAATACAGAACCAACTGCACTTTATCTGAAGAGCGAAACGTCTTCTACAACAAAAAAGTCCAGTTGGTTCTGTATTTTATTTTTTATTTTTTATAACAGAAACAATCCTCTCCCAGTGTGTTGGCATGATACTGGAAGCACATTACTCTAAATTATTATTCAAAATTCAGTATTGGCATGGCGAACAAGAGACAAGGGTCTACTGCAAACTGACTGAGACATCTGAATTTAACAATTAGTGGCCAAATACTTTAAGCACAACAGTAGATTTAAAAGCTTTTCATTGCTTTACATTTGGATGTAATTTTGACTCTGTTTTTTTATACATTAAATATTTGAGCATTTGCAACTTTTTTATTTCCGTTTGACATGTCAGACTAGCTTGTTTCCACATATTCAGGCAAAATACCTGCACTGTTTTGTCCCTCCCTCCCACTGTCCTCCTATCCCGGCCTAGATACCCCTACTCTCAGGTTTCCTGAGGGCTGAGCTCTGGGCTTTTTGTCAACTTTGTTATAAGATAGTGGGGCCCGGACGCCCAGTCCCAGGGGCCCTAACACACAGGACATAAAGTCAGAGCCTACAGTGTAGCACTGTCAGGCAGATGTAATTCTCCCTCCCTCTCTCTCTCTCTCTCTCTCTCTCTCCTGGAGCCTCCCTCCTCCTTTCTTTGGTGTGTTAAGCAGAAGAAAAGAGGTGATTGTTTGGGGACGGGAGGGATGAATTTGTCTGACTCAGACAGGGGAAGAAAAGCACTTTGAAAGGGACTTGTCAGCGTTTGTGGATCAGGTGGTCGGAGGGTGTTCTACTTCTCAGAGAAAATGCACCGTGTGTCAGCGTGTCGTACCGTCTGAGCTGAGTCTGGAGTCACATTGTTTCTGTGCTGGGGGTGTGCACATCAGTACACATAGTACTAGTTGTGCTTTTTTTTAATCTAAGCCAATAAAGACATGTCTGACATTATTTTTCATCTCAGCCATTTCACTTAAGTTGTCTTCTTCTTCTCTCTCTCTGTATCTAACCTTATTCCAAAAGATTTCACATGAAAAATATGGACTTTGGGGTGATCCCATTTTTAAATATGACACATACTCATACTCAATGAAAGAGGATCTTTTTAAAACTAAATGTTTTGTCAGTGACCCTTATTCCTCTCGTGACCCCAAAGATAGAACAAGCTGCTTTCTCATTTGTTTTCCTTTTGTGAATTTTGTGCCTCAAAATATTTCAGCCAAGACGGACATTAAGTCATCTGTCATTGATGGAAATAAAACTCATCCAAAACAGCCAGCAACAAAAAAAAAATGCCATAGAGTCACTGGCAGGGATCAGCAATATGCTGCATCTTTATGTTGTTGAGGATGCTATTGATGTTTTTATTTGTTTATTGTTATGATAATTTATTATTATCCTTGTAATAGCTCTTTAGATAAAAAGCCACACAGGAGAGGTAGATATTTTCTTAATCCCAGGTTTTAATCTTGCTAGATGGAGCTGCGTTGAAAATACAAGCATCAAAATGTTACATGACGCTCCGTCCCAAGTCTGCTCGCTGAGAGCCTTAAAAAGCATCTATTTTATATTTGTTATCAGACAAAGGCAAGGTCAGGTGACTGCTGCAGCCTCTTGCTTAGGCTTGAGTTTTATGAGGTGAAAGGTCCATGCTTATGCTGATCCAGACAAAAACAACTCTTTAGCACACACACAATGTGAATTATAACATTAGACATAAGTGAAAAACCTCTGTGACATGTCACACCTGCATCATTTATAGTTTTAAATTAACTTTTATTATTGACTGATGGTACCTGCACCGATGTGCCTCAGAGGTGATATAGTGCATTCTCCTTTTGTCAAAATGGAACAATTTTCTACAATTTATAAAGTTTGATAACCCTTTGATATGATTATTTTTAATATGCACAAAAGCAGAAAACATCTTGTTTTCAAACTAATAAGTATTTTGTACTTCTGTTTCTTCAGTTTAAGGTCAGGTTGTTGTTGTTGTCATTATTTACTTATTTATTTATTTATTTATTTATTTATTTATTTATTTAAATGCAGCACATAAACATTTACCAACTCAGGGACTGTTTAAAACACTTTAATGAATGGCTCATTTAAAATCTTCCCCACCTCTTGTAATGTCATTCCACTGCTGTCAAAAGCGTCACAAACAAACACAAAGGAAATTATCACAAAACCCATCAGTATCTGGAATGAGGATGTAACAGACATTAATCAGTTGACAGATTGGGATTTTTTTTTTTTCAATGACCAACATAATGAATCATAATATAATGAGATAATGCACAGTTAACATGTAATCTGATTATATTTTATTCTGTTAAGAATTTGTCACTCCCACCAAATTAGTAACCATTTATCCAAACAATAAAAAGTAGATCTAAAAAAAAAAAAGTGCTATGTGTTGTCACCATTGCGTTTCTATATAATGATCAATTTTGTGCTCTGCATTTAACCCATCACACATGAGATACACCCATATGGAGCAGTGGCTATGTAGGAGCCCATGCCAGGGAGCGGTAGGTGTCTTGCTCAAGGACACCACAACATGGCAGGGAGTCGAACCTGCAAATTTTCTAGTCCCAAGTCGGCTGTCCTACTTCTACACCACAGCGGCCCCCTAAGGGCACGAAACTTCTATTTAGTCCAAAAGAAAAAGGCGTTCTTGCAGGGTGACAAAGTCAGGGTGAGGGAGCTGCAGAAGGAGTCAGGTTAGCTAAAATGAGGAATAAGGACCATGTGGAGAAGAAATTAACATCAGCAAACTGCAGCCGTTGGTTGGCCCGTGGATCACTGGGTGAGCCAAAGCTGTATTTGCGAGCTACGCATGAAATGCAATTTTCAACCTGATCATTGCCGCATGCACATCATCTATTCATTTAAAGATGACAATCAGCAAAGCAGTTCTATTGATGAACAACGAGGTTCAGGTATTTTAATATATTTTGGCCGACGACCGCATCCAGCATGAGCTGGACAGAGAAACTAGAAGCAAGCGTTTACTGAATAAGAGCTCATAAACATATTGCCCACTTTGCTATGATGATCTTGCCCTCAGAGTGGGGAAGGGGGGAGGACACACTCACAAAGGAGACATACCAACAACTGAGAAGAACCAAATAGAAACAAATAAATTAGAACATTGGAGAAATAGCCAGATTCAGTGGAAGGAATCAGCAATAATCCCAATTCCCTTGGAGGACTATAGTCCAGTGGCCTTGGCATTGGTTCTGTGCACAAAGTATGTGCATGGAAAGAGAAGTGTGTAAAATGGTGTTGGGTGAGTTGTCAGACAAAATGGATTATTCCAGTTTGCTGATGGAGTAAAACAAAGCACTGAGGATGCGAGCCTCCTGCTTCTGGACAAGGTCACCAAGCAACTGGACTCCACACACCATCAGGATCCTATTCATGGACAGCTTTTAACACTGTAAACACTAACACTTTGTTGCACTGCCTCGCTTCATGTTCACCCTGCACAGGTTTTATGGATAAAGGACTTCTTAAAAGACAGACCACAGCATGTGTTTTCAAATGGTTTTAAATCCGGGCCACACGTTTTAAAACCTGGCCTTCCTCAGGGCTGTGTTCCATCTCCCAGTCTTTTCCCTGCTTTCACCAACAGCATTGCATCGGAGAAGGAATGACACTTTTCAGATATGCTGATGACATAGCCCTGGTAGCCCATCTGACTGACTTGCAGGACTTGAAAAAGCAACAGCAAGAAATTAAAACCCTGGTCTGAACTTTTACTGTGAATTCATTGGAGCTAAATGTTTCAAAGACCAAGGAGCTTTGCTGTGGCTCTAAAGGAAGAAACAGAAAGATAACCAGAACAGCTCGGCTCCCCCTGACTGAACTGTACAGACACTCAGTGATGAAAAAAATCCACCCTCATAACTAGAGACCTGTCTCACCCACTCCACCACTCCTTTGTGTTACTGACATCAGGCAGATGATACAGAGCCCCAAGAAATCACGTATCCCCTCTGCAATGACACTTGTAAAAACACAAAATAACCCACACCACTTTTACTTTTACTTGTGTATGAATGCTTTTTAGGAAAGTTTTGAAATTGTTATGATGTTAATGTTTGTTTGTTTGTTTGTTATTATCTTTTTTGGAGCCATGTTGAAGACAAGGGAGCATGATGGGTCAGTCAGAGCTGTTGCATCTCAGCGAGACAGTCAGCAGTTCAAATCCTGGTCTGGGAGCCTTTCTGGGTGGAGTTTGCATGTTCTCTTAGTGCAGGGGTCTGCAATCTGCGGCTCTGGAGCCACATGCGGCTCTTTGGTCCCTCTGCAGCGGCTCTTTAAAGCCAAGACCAAAACTAACGTAA
>JARVGV010001459.1:28749990-28766051 GCA_031762435.1 Hypsolebias longignatus | reverse complement strand
CACTTGTTAAGAACCAGTATTTACTATGAATAGTTGATGTTTAAATCCATTGAACAAATTTTCAACAAAACATGGATCCAACTGATAAAAACTATAATGAATTTAAAAAAAGTGGAAATCAAAACAAATTAAAGATGCAGTAGTCCTTGAAGGAATGCATATCACCCACAGCCTTGAAAATTACTACGTGCAACCTCATGTGATATCACAACATCACACATTGTCAAGTTTATAAACTTCAGCTTTTGCTCAAACTTGAAAAAGCCTTTCTTCCTCCAAAGAAATGCAGGACCAACTCATCTCAGTGACCTATTTTATTTTTCTTCTCTTTTCTTTAGATGGATCTCATCAACAACATGTGAACAAACATGTAGTCACAGAGTAGCCAAAGAGTTGACAAAGAGTAGCCAGAGTAGGTTGAAAACCAGTGGTTCTTTGAGGAAGCTTTCAGGTGAGGTTCTTTGTTTGAAAAGAGCTCATTCTGAGCACAGGTGTGCCAAGTTACCTTATAGATTTGGCTGCTGAGATTGGAAAGGGATGGGTGCGCTTGATTCTTTGTGAGGTGCGTGCCAGTTGGGTGGAGATGGTAAACACATTCAAAAGTGTACTATTTGCAGTTTTAACTTGACACACATGATCTGTTAGAGCATGGGCTGTGTGTTGTGAAGGACTGTCAGCTACCACCACATCAAGTTTTAGCTCACTCGCAGTGGCAACCCACAACAGCAGCCAAAATAAATGATCACCGAGACACTGTGTAGCCAAGCTTTGTGCAGGTTGAGGTCAACAAGTTGTGGCAACTACAAAGTAGCTGTTGACTGAAAAAGTTGATGTGCGGCCAAAAATTACTTTGAAAATTTAGTAAAATTTTGTCCAGCCCTTTCTGAGATGTTTTGCAAAAAGACAAACAGGGTTGACCCCAACAGGTAACGCCAACGTCTCAAGCAAATATGTTGAAGTGTTGTGCTGCTTACCTACTACCACATCATATACCTGAACATCCATAAAATTGACTGAGTTTTAGCTGTTTTGTGTTGTTGGAGGTCAGCTGGTGTGGCAGCCATGTTGAACCAGGCTGACCATGAAAATTAATCAGTTGTAGACGTCAACCCAACAATTACTTTCTGAAAGTTTCATTAAAATCTGTCAGGGATTCACAGAACTTGTCCATCTTGTGTCATATTTGTATTTGCAGCGTTTCATATGGTGCATGATTGGAAAAAGAAGGAAACGCCGACAGCTTCTAACTGAATCAGAACGAAGCAGAACTTCAGAACCCTGTTTTCAACGTCTTGTAAAATTTCACAACATGGAGAGTTTAGGCTGTTCAGTTACAGCGTGGTGTTGCAGTGACAGACTTCACAGCCTTGTATGAACTCAAAAACCGACGTCAGCTCCATTAGCAGCATGAGTCTCAGATAAATTCAATTCAAAAATACGTTATTAATCCCAAAGGTAAATGTTGTTGTAACTCATTATCCTCATATCATTAAGAGATGTTATAGATACTGATGGCTGTAGGCAGGAATGATCTCTTGTAAAGGTCCGTCCCCAATGGATCCAAGGAAAATGGAAGCAGATCCCGTCCGATCCATCCACCCATTGGCTGGCCTCTCGGTTCCCCCAGGCTGGACCACCCGAATCCCAGGAAGAACTCCTCCCAGCGCGATGGCCACTCCTCCCAGCAGCCTGCCGAGCAGCTGGCTGAGGGTGTCAGGGGATGATCCCAGTCCTTCTGCTGTCATGAGCCGTGTTTCCTGCCAATTCCAGGATCTCAGCGGTCAGGTACTCTTAACACATCTGGCAGGGAGACGGGAGTGCATCCACGGCACCTCCTTTTTCAACTCATATGGCATTTGGGGCTGTAGCTGAGGTATTATTTGAGCTTTTGAGCTATTTGTCAGCAGCTCCTGGTTGTTAAATAAATAAATGAATAAATAAATAAATAAATAAACACCTTGTTGTTATGGTTATGCACCATAGCAAATGTCCAAAAGTTTAAAAAGTTCAGTAAAAATCCTTCCAGCTGCACAGCATCCGATACCAGAGGAAATAATCATCAAAAAGGGTGATTTCCATCCAGAAAAAGAGGAATTAAAGTTTCCAAAAGCCAAATCTCAGATTGAATGGTGCAATCCTAGAATTACAAATTCACAAAAATTACAAATATAAAAGAACTGATTACAGCTGTTGCAACATCAATGTGTGTTTTTGTGTTTTAGGCACCTTATGTATATCTTTCATTATTGTGCTTTCAGGGACACTATAGTGACTATTGATGCAAATGACATAAGCATGCACACAATGTTTGCATGATTTTTATTTAATTATCATCTTGGTAACTTAATTAATGAAACAATCATTAAAAGAACAGTTTGATTGTGTTGTATAACTTATAAAAGAAAATATTCTAATATTTGTGCAGCACCAGGACGCCTGAGGAACCGCTGCAATAATTTTAGTTCAAAGGTTCCCTTTAAACATTCTGAGTGTTGAACAAATGGATATTTTTTGTTAATTAAATGATAATTTACTATAATGATTCCAGCACAGGCCTCCAGCTCCTCTCCTCCCTCCTTTTTCTGCACAGCCTCCATTTTAGCGTGCAGATGTATGTGAGATGGAGCGAGGCCTGCCACAAGGCCCTGTCGGTGTCTTCACCCGTCTTCTCCCCTCCTCACCCCCATCAGCTCTTCACCACATCAGGATACACTTGTTCTGCTGAATTCCGGTTTCAAACGGAACGCTGCCCTGCTCTGGTTTTCTGCAGGATCAGTATACGAAGCAGGCATGTGCTGTCTCTCGGTGGTCCTGTGGTCAGGGAAGGGGAGGCCCTAACGGCCTGCTAAACTTGACACCTTTCAAACCTCACCGGATCCTGCTTCCTCCCCCCACCCCATGGTCTTTCCTCCTGACCCTGTTCTTGACAGCTGTCATGCTCACACCCTTATCAGAGCGAGAGCAGATTAATGAATAAAATGTTCCTTCCACTAAAGGCCAACAAGTTCATCACGTCCTCCCGCCTCTTCCGTGCATTCACGTTTCTGAACAGTTTACAGCCATAGGTGCATTTCTGTTCAACCGAACGTATACTTGCTCACTTGATCTCAGGCTGTATTGTGATGCTTTGCATGATGTCTTAACATTTCTCAAACTGTTTTCACACTGGTTTGTCCTTTGACCACTGGCGTCCATTTTAGTTCCCCCAGTGATGACAAGAGGCGCTGCAGCTCAGATTTCCAGTGTTGAGATTCAATGTTTCAACAGATTATTGTTCTCTTCTACTCACTTTACCTGTTCCTGTATGGCGGTAAGCAGCTATACTTATCTTCCATTGAAATAAACTTGACTTCATTAACAAATTTAGTAATGAAACACTGATATTGGTCATCTCGTTGCTCATCAGGCTTTATTTAAACAGACTAAAGTTTAACATGTTACTGCAATAAATAAAAAAAAAACACTTTAAATTCATGTTTCTTTCATTTACTTTTTTAGACATGAGACTATTTTTGCCCACCATAAAGTTTTACTTTAGTATTCAAAGCCACGTTTCCTGATTTCATCTGAGAAACACTGCCACCTGCTGGCTATTGTCTGTCACTTCAATTTATAAAGTACGAAAATGTGATCTTTTTTTGTTTGTTTTTTGTTTAGGACGTCTGAAAAGCTTGTTTTCATCAGAAGTTGCTTCTTTTTTTATTTTATTTATTTATTTTTTTATTTTTTATTTTTTTACTTGTTTGAGTTCATGCATGTACTATCCAAAACTCTATTTTTTTAACAGTGTTTAAAGTGAAATTGAGTCAAACTGTCTTTATTGACCCTAGATCACCAGGTACATTACATCACTGTTACACTTTTTGTTAGATTAATAGATAGATAACCTAAATGGATAGACAAAATGACCAAGAAACAATATTTAATTTGTGTCTGAAAAGTTTTTTTTTTTTAATGTGATTGTCATAAATTACTATGCATTCAGTTATAGCACTGGTACTAGCTCAAACATGGAGTAGGGTGGGGTTTTGGGTGGTGGGTCACTGTACAACATGCAGCACCCATACTATCACCCACACTGTGTCAGGATACTGTGGTGACAAGTTTGGGCCCCTCTTTCCCCCTTGTCAGCAAGACTGATGGATTTGAAGGGGAGGAGAGGAGAGAGGAGGAGCAGAATGACTGATACAGTATTTAAAGAAGGGGGGGCTCAGAGTGCAACAAATCAAACGTTTGGAAATTATTGTTGAAATGAGCACATGAGTAAAAAAGAACAGAAAATATTATTGGCAGTCTGAGTAACATTTTTAGTGATATGGCTGGTTTTAAAAGATTCAAACTTTTCTGTCGCTTGATAACATTATCTCTTAAAGACAAAACTTTCTTAATTGTTCTAGTTTGATATGAGCTGACTTAATAAATCGTAACTCATCGAGAGGTTCTCCTCGTCATGAGCATTGTTGCGTTGTTGACCTTGTGTTGGCCTGCAGATGACAAACCTAAACCTTGCAGCACCAGGAGCCAGCAGGGGGCAGAAGGTGACGTCCAGAGATGTTTCAAACTTGTTTCTTTTCCTGTGACACAACACTGCACTCAAACAAAGACATACAGACAGACTCAAATGAGAAAGCTGATACATTTAATGACTCCCATGGGTGACTGAGCTTAATTGCTCATGGTTAACTGCTGTGTGGGAGAGCATTTGTGTATTTGTGGAGCCATAATATGCATACAGAACAGAGGGGAAGGACCTTGTGGCTATACAGCAATAATTACTGTAAGTTACCATGAGATTAACAGTGGAAGCCATTTATGTATTTTTCATTTTTACAAAGCCAAGCATATCCTGCACCTCCTCTACTGGGAGTCTATGTGTTTGAGTGTGTTCTTGTGTGTGATGTTTTTAATGCTTTTGTGTGTGCGGAACAGAGTTGATTCCCATATTAATGTAAGATACACTCATTGTGAACCCTCCGAAAATAAATGCAGCATTCAAACACAGACACACATAAACACAAATCTCGCACCCACTGTAAACCCCAAGAAAATGCTTTGTGAAGGCCAGCCGCGAAGGAAGCCGCCAGCCTGAAGCCAAGTTCACCGAGCAGGTGAGGCTGAGTGTGTGTGGACCGATGGAGGGGGGGAAGGATGGTTTTGAAGTGGGACAACAGAGAAAAGCACGTAACGATTTGAGTCAGCGTGCCAGGAACTGGACGTGGAAAAGTGTTGGTCTGGTGTGGAGAAAACTGGACGACTCTACATTTAGAGTCAAACTGTGAACTTTGGGTCGGTTGCAGATGATTCAGAAACATAGTCGTCTATGGTTCTGCAGAAATATGTGTCTTATACATCCTCATCGACTCTGTCTCATCATGAGTGAAACAATGTGTGCTGTCGACTGAAGCTGCAGTCACATTTCTGATTCACTGGCCTCTTTGAAAGTATATTCGCTTGATCTCTGAAAAGAACTGCTGAGTTAGTGGAAAACGTCTGACTGGACATTCTTCTGTACAATTAAAGAAGTGCAGAAAGTGAGTTTTAATGCACAGAGAGGATTGAAGAGTTTTATTACAATTTCTGCCTATTTACTTTGTAAATGAACAAGACTTGCAGGATGAATTTATATGGTTCTGTATGTTTTCTTTAACTGTGACCTTTAACCTTTCTTTATGAGTGCTGCTCGGGGTGGCTGCATTTTGGAGCTCTGTTACGTTCATTCTGAGATTTTGCTTTGGTGAACTTTAATTCCTTTTTTTCTGGACGTAAATCTTTTCCTTATTTATTCATGTATTTTATTTTTTGGATGATTGTTTCCTCGGATATAGGATGCTGTGCAGCTGGAAGAAGTTTTACTGACATTTGTTTTTGTTTTGGATGTTTGTTATGATGCATAACCTTAACAACAAGATGTTTTTTTGTTTGTTTGATTTTTAACAACCGGGAGCAGCTGATTAACATCTCAAAAGCTCAAATAATATCTCAGCTACAGTCCCAAATCTCAAATGAGTTGAAAAGGAGGTGCCGTAGATGCATTCCTGTCTCCCTGCCGGCTGTGCTCAAGTGCCTGAACACTGAGATCCTGGAAATGGCAGGAAAAGCGGCTCATGACAGTGAAAGGACGACGATCATCCCCCAGCAGCTGCAGCTGGCTGCCTGTAGCGACAAGGTCCTGCAGCCTAGAGGAACCGAGAGGCCAGCTGAGTCTGGGTGGACAGATTGGACGGCAGCTGCAGCCAGTTTGTTTTGGATCTGTTATGGGGTGGACATTTACAAGAGATCCTTCCTGCCTACAGCCATCAGCATCTATAACATCTCAATGAAACGAGGATAACAAGTTCCAACAACATTTAATTTCCTTTTGGGATTAATAAAGTATTTTTGAATTGAATTGAATTTAATTGAATTAACTATTTAACTGAATCTCCATGATATATGAAACAAAATGTTCAGAGTTAGGCTATAAAGTAAAAAGTATCCTTATACATCCGATATATTGCAGTCAAACCTGTGCAGCAGTTTATGTTTAAACTGGGAGTTGTTGCTGTTGGCCTCAGTTTGTTCCCACAAAACTGCGGGGTCTCGTCTTCATCTCCACCCTCTTGAAGGAGTAGCGCTCTCCAGTCCGTCCATCTGTCAGGATGTACCATGTGCCCCAGTAGATCCCGTTGGTCACGCCGGTGTAACGTCCACGGTAATACCGTCCATTCAGGTTCGATGCGAGGCATGCGTCAAACCACCAGCCGGCACCGTAGTACTGACCACAGTTTCCAGAGACGTACCGGTCATTGTCTCTGTCTGTGGTGCTAAAAGTTCTGCCATCGTGGTTGTATCGCTTGCTGTAGCTCAAAGCATTGCCAGCATCACCAGAATACTCTCGCGCTGTCAGGCGATACCTGCAAGAGACAACATTGTATTTAGCTGGTGGAAAATGATTTGGCCTAATCTGTTCTCATTCATGCTTCACTTTTCATTTGCACGTTTTCCATGAGCCTGTTCAAGTCTTCGTATCCCTGTGCTGATACAGGATCGGTGTTGCTCCTTGGGGGCAGTGGGGAGAACACATATTTGTGTCTAAAAATGCAAAGAGTCAACTTTGCACAGTTTGTTTCCATTTAAATATATAGCTCAGACTTTTGATGTAGGGAAAGGTTGTGAAAACTTAATATCTTACCTGTGGTAGATAGCTTTGTGAACTGCCTCAGTTTTAGGAAGCAGAAGTTAAATTTTGACTAGACTGAAAAGCTGACAAGTAGTCTTAACATTTGCCAAGAGCAAAGGGAAATGCTGTTGTCTTAAAACAACTCCAATCTAAAAAAAAAAAAATGTATGGCAGTTTATACAAACATCAACTTGTAAAATTTTAATCTGTGGTCAGTTTTGTATTATATAATCTTATACAATAATTCTGGCAGTGATATTATGATATTGATACTGGAATGCTCCCAGGCTGCACTGGAGTGCTACAACTGCTATTTGTGCTTGCAAATAACCACAAAAATCAATGTAAAGAAACGTAATGCAAACGTGACAGCAATATAAAGTTTATGTCATGGCAATATCACTTAAGAGTTTTGAGATTTAAGATAACAGCAAATCACTTCGGTTGTGGCTGCCTGGATTCACTGTTAGCTTGTCAGTCTTTATTCCTCCAAGGCAGTTCAAGAGCTATCTACAACAAGTTAGATATTAAATGTTCATTTTCACAGAACCTCATTTTAAAAGAGCAGAACTATGGTTTTAAGACTTCAGATGTGTTCATTTGTCACCTCTCTGCCTCCGAGGCCACTTTGAAGTTGTCGTAAGTGGCCTGGCGTTTCTGTTGGTACCAGTCCTCCAGCTCAACGCGGAGCTGGTGTTGTCCGGTGGAGGTGAGGGCGTGAAGTGCCGCGTTCCCAAGCCAGTGTTCTCCTTGCAGGTTCCCGAATCCTTCCCGGTATTCCTGCCACGTCTTGTTGAAGTCCACCGAGCCATCCTGCCGATTCTGGATTACCGTCCAGCCACCGCCGGCTGTCTCCATGTCACATTTAGCCTGAGCCAAAACAAAAACTCTTGATCTGATTAAGCCTCGATTCTCCCCAGATAGCTCTTAGCTCATCAGAGGATGAAGAGTAAACTTGGAGTGAGGCTGAGTGTTTTGTGGGTGAGCTAAATGTGAAATACCTCCAGTGCCGGCCCGTAGAGATCAGGTTGGATGGTATAAATCCCGTTCTCTTTGATCCCAAGCCTGTAAATCTCTGCACAGTCCTGAGGATGGAGCCTCTCTGTGGGGGCAACTGAAAGCCGCACATGGAATATTCTCATTCAAATCCATGATCCATCACAGTCTGCATGATTATACTCACTGTTCTCACCTGTGGGTGGATACTGGGTGATGCTCTTCAGGAAAAGCAGCAGATCTCGTTCACCCTCTCTTCCCACTGCAACACTCTCTATCAACCCAGTTTAGATTATTAATAAGACGCAGGGATATTTTTTAACATGTTCACAGAGACACTTAAACTCGTTCAAATCTCAAACCACGTGCGAGACTCGCAGATTTAGCTAACGCTGCAAAATTCCTATTCTCTCCCCCACAACCAACACTTTGCAGCCTTCTGTTTATTTCTGTGTCATTTTTGGTGCGTTCTGCGTGTTCCAGAGGCGGTGGGTGTGAATGTGTCACCTAAGTGTTTGGCCATCGTTCCAAGCTTTTGGTCGTGGCAGTG
This sequence comes from Hypsolebias longignatus, assembly GCA_031762435.1. Lineage (NCBI taxonomy): Eukaryota > Metazoa > Chordata > Actinopteri > Cyprinodontiformes > Rivulidae > Hypsolebias > Hypsolebias longignatus. The sequence continues at coordinate 28,757,346 of JARVGV010001459.1, read as the reverse complement.
GAGGTCACACTCCGTCAGCACAGCTGCCATTAATGCCAGGATGGCCCCCAGAGAGTTGCTCTGCTGGCCCCCGTGGCTCCAGGCAGCCTCTGATTCCTGGAGAGAACGCACGCAGCGCTGCAGCTGAACCAAGCGCTCTTTAACACCTCCGGTCTGTAACACAGTGCCAACGAGTTATTAAAAGTTACTTACATCACAGACCGTGTATTTATGTACGGTGGGAAAAAAAAAAGCATTTTAAATTAAAACCCAAAGTGAAGCCGAAGCACTTTTGTCAATGACAGGTTTGGATTGTTGTTTTAAATCCAATTTATGATGTGAGATTGGATTCTTACAAAAATATATATGGGTCCAAATGTGAAAAATCACAATACATGGCATGTTTTACTGTGAAATTTAACAAGAAGAGAGTTTTTGCAGGAAGCTCTTGAGAGTGAGAACAGAGATTATGGTTAAAAGTTTAATAAACTCATATCTAATAGGCTCAAAACAACAAACAGAGTAATATGTGTATAGCTTGGAGTTGATTGAATCAAAATTAGTCATCTCATTTTCAAAAATTCTCATTTGGGAAACAGGGAAGCTCTTAGTTGAAAACACAGTCTTTGCATTTTACTTTACACATTATCACGTTTGCACACATGTTTATCATGACTTGCATGGCCACAGCCACAAAGATAGAGTAAGATAGACCAGGACTATTCAATTAAACTGCTCAGAGAGCCACACTCACTGAAATCAAGCAGTTATATCACCATCAAGTAAGTTTGTTTTATGTTTAAAATCTAGTATGATTTAAAAATGAACCCATTGGTGGGCTGAACTGAGCTCACTTGTGGGCCCAGAGCCACCAGTTGACTAACCCTGGAATAAGATATTTCATGTTAAAGCACCATTTCCAGATGACAACATTGTTTCATAACTGCAAAAATGTTTAGATGAACAACAATATTAGATTCAGCGCATTAGTACATTTAATTTAAATAAATAAAACCCATTTGCCTGCCAAATGTTCTGTATTTTCATCCATAAAATTGTTTAAGATTAGTCTGCACTGAAAATAATCCTTCAGTCTGAGAGTTGACACCTCAAAGGCTAATCCTAAAACTCATTGCCCCGTCTTCTGTCTCTAACGCTTACATCACCCATTGTGATCCTGTCCCTCACACCTGTCGCTTCATGAGCTCAGCACAACCATATGATGAGAACGTTTTAAAAAAGCAGGCCTAATTTTATCCCTGCTTTGATTGCTGACACTAATAGCTTTACATCTGTTCAGAGCGATGCCAAGTTTAGCATCTGTGCCTTGATATCCTGCTGCCCACTCTCACTGGCACATGTGAACAAAACACAGTCTGCTTTGCCTTTTACTGTCATTGAGCAGTCTTATACGTATAAAGCTGAGTAAAGTCATTTTTCTTTAAAAAAGTCAATGAAATATTGATAACACAGGAAGAATAATTCTGATTTGTCTCTGTTTTTGAGCTCATGATGCATTCTTACTTTGTACTGAACCCAAGAGATTTTCTTTCTGCAGCTCCACCCTCTGAGGAGCATCTGAGAAGGCTGGGAGTGAACTTCCCATGCTGCATGCACTTGTCCCAATTTGACCTTCACAGGGTGCTGTACTTACTGCTGCTGCTGTAGCTCTGGTTGCTGGTGAGACGGGCGCAGCCACTAATCTGTCCTTGCAAAGTGAATGTGAACAGTCTGGAGACGCATCTGAGGACAGCAGTGCTCCCACATACAGAGACAGCAAAAGAAGCATGCTGGGAAAGTGGGAAGGAGTCATAGAAAATTATATTCTTTCAAAAATCTCCCTAACTATATTACATGTCACTGGATGAAGCTGTAATTGCTTTGGTAATAATTCCCTGCAAAAAGGAAGAAGAAAAAAAAAAGCTTTTCTTGAAGTTCCTCTTCAGGTAAAACAAAAATTCTTTGCAATTTGTCCTTTTTTTTTAGTCTTTGTTTTGATCACCTTTTCCATCCAGTTCCTTTTGCACCCTCTCTCTTCAATCTTTATTTCTCAGCTCATGTCACTCCTCGTCCTTGGTCCTGCTTGTTCTGTTTTAGTGAGGTTCCTTAGGCTCGGATTCCTAGATAAATGCTCTTTGCTGTCTGACACGGACCAATGCACCCACCCCCAACACACACACATGCACACATACACACACACAATCTCATCTCGTGTGGCTGTGGATGAGTGGTTAGAGCAGTCGTCCTCCAATGTAAGAAATGCTGGTTCAAATCCACCAGCAATCACATGCCGAAGTGTCCACAAGACACTGAAGTGTCCCATCGGTGTATGAAACTGATAAAGCACAGATTATCATTGAGTATCATGATAAGAGTGCTATATAAGTGCAGTTCATTTACTATTTACTTAACTTACACTCCCACGATCCATGCAGCACTTGTCTTTAACTAATAAGAATTGTAATTTAACGTGTATTTTACAGACCCAGTGGTGATTTTAACCTCTTTTTTGGGGGTGCTCAAATACTCCTAAATTTTAACTCAGCACCCCTAAAAAATAAATTAAATAAATTTTAAAAATACATTTATTTATTTTTGTTGTTCTGGGTTTGACAAATTTAAAAGCTAACAGATCATTGTAATACTTTGTACTTGATTTACATAAATGACTTGAATTGCTGGAAGTCCGGCCCCATAGCTGCTGGCTTTCGGTAACTGTGGCCCCCTGAGCAGTTTAGTTGAATAGCCCTGTTTTAGTGTGGAATACAGTTTATTACATTTCCAAAACCTAAACCGAGTCTGGAAAAATGTAAAAGATGGATGAAGCCCTGCGGCCGACCTCATGAGCAGCTGAATACAACAGTGATGAACAGGAAGTACAGCATGTTTTCATCTGTAACTGCAGGTAAATCCTCCATTTTCTGTCATAATTACATTTGTATGTTTAATGGATAAATGAAAGGTTAATGCTTATAGCTAGTTGTGCTTTGTTTTGTGTGTTTGAAGTTGCAACTTCTGGTTGTATAAGTTTAGTCTTTGTTATGCTCAATTAACACCAAACTGATTTTGTACAAAGCATTGGTTAGGTTATGTAATGTAAAGCAGAGTGCTACATCTGTAGCATCTTAGCTAGCATGTCTGTACCCATTAAAATACACCAGAATGCAGGAAATGGCATCTACTTTATTTAAAAATTTCTGGGGGAGGACACCCAGACCTGTTCATATTTCATTTTGATTGGTTAGTTTTGCATTTGTTTTAAAACATTCATTGCTTTTTCTTTATTTTCTACTTTAGATGGTATGTATGATGTTCTGTATAAATTTATATCTGAATGTAGAAAAACACAGTTCTGTTGTGTTCCTAACACACAACACAGTGAAAAGGCTACACAGCTTTTTATTTTTGTGTATATTTTACCTGTTTTTCAGTTTCACAGTTTAATTTCAAAATGATGTAAACGTTTCACAGAGCTTTGTTGCTCTACATAAGTTTGATACATGGAGAAAAGCCACTATGATTTTTTTTTAAATGCTAAATTAGTTGACACTGACCTCTAGTGGTGGATTATCTCCATAGCACTGCAGTTTAGCACCCTGAATTCAATTTGTGAGCAAAAGATGTGGCAAGAAGTAGCCATTTTAAAAGTGTATCAAGTCTTTTCTCGGAGGTTGTAGACATTGTGCTCTCGTTTGTCAAACATCCCTAATTTCGCTAATTACAGTTTTTTTTCTAAGCCAATGAAAATGGACGTACGTGTGACGTAAGACGTACACACTGTTGTGGAGAAGGAAGTGAAAGGGGAAGATAGAACGGAAGGCAGTTAGCTGTTTGTTAGGCAAGTAGATAGGCTAGCTCTCTTTAGTAAAGTGCCAAATTTATATTTGTTGATTAATTGCCTCGTCAGACTCGAGACACAGTTTTTCTCCTGTTATTTTCAGTCACACAACGAGCAGCTTGTGAAAATCCGAATAGAGGCATTGTTCAGTGAAATCCAGCTCGACGTCTAAAGCTGCGGCGAGCTAACTAGCTAACGTCACCAGCGTCCCTGAACAATAACAGCTAGTTAGCTCCCGGCGTCGTTACGGTCAAGAAGTTGCCTCTTTTTCGTGTGTTTCAACCTTGAAGTAAGTGTTTAATCGTTAAGGGTCTGTTTATGAGTGTCATGTTGTCTTACTTCCTCGGGTAATGTTCGGTGTCCGGTTTACCATGACGCTAAACCGTTAATGGTAGTGCGGTGTTTTTTTCTAGAAGCTGGTTGTTAAAAAACAAAAAGACCGGCCTGTGGCTCCTCTGGGTCGACTCCAACAAGGAAGCTGAACCGGGTAACCGAACACAGCATATTTTTGTCATGGTTTAACAACAGTGGATCATTCTCGGAATCATGCCATTTCTCATTAAAGTCTTAATGAATTATACTTGGGTCAGTTTTAAGAAAAAAAAATGGACCAAACTCCAGGATAAGAGACATGTTTAATGTTGACAAGGATCCACTTTTGACACCTAATTATTGCCAACAGATTGCCAGACAATCTTTCTATTTCCAGTAGATGTATACCGTGATAAATCGTTTTAGTTTGTCATTTTTATTCTCAGTTAACAATTGGCCTCTGCTTTAGTTCTTGTCACCAGAATGATTTTTATCTAGTAATGGACCTACCTATGATCACCATGTGTTGAGACAACTCACTCAATAGTTGGTGTTAAACTATAGCAGATAAATGTGGTGGAAATAGATGTGGAAATTGCATTGAAATTATAACGTGCTTGATTTTGAATTTTCATTTGCATGTCTAAAGTATTAGGCAAGTGAATGAAAATTCTGTCATTGCAGACCCCAGATGTGTCTGTAAAATGCGTACTACTAGGTGAAATTAAGCATAAATGCTGCTGCTTTTTAAACACATTTTTTTAATGCTCAGTTGATGCAGTTATTTACCGTAGTATCGTTTGTATCTTTTGCGTTATTAGTTGTTGCTTTTTTTAAAATCACAACTAAGACTGTTCTGTCTTTGGTTTTTATGTATTCTCAATAAAATTGACCAGTAATCATTAGCATACAGTGTTTTCCTAAAATGTGATCAAATTCTCTCAGATTATTCATTATTAAAGCAGGAATCTATTTTAGGATTCTCTTAGTTCTTTTGGTTGTTTATGCATAGCTGATGTGGTAAAGATGGCTGAAAACCTTTCACTCTGTGTAAACAAAGTGGCTTTATATTGTACATTTTTAAGCACACTACAGTATTTAACATTTTGAATTCCAACATCTGTGGATTATTACTGTGTGTATAACCAGAGCAGCATGTTTTAGTAGAAATCTATGGGAAATATTTTAACTCTGCCTTCCAAGTTTATTTGCTTTTAGTGTTTTGTCTTGCAAGTTTTGATACTCCTTGTCAATGTTGAGTTTTAGTTCTTGTCTTGGATATAAAGGCAAAGAGGAATTATACTGGACCTTTTGCTTAAGTCCAACACGTGGCAGTATTAACACCCATTTCTCAGTATGAGCCACAAGTAGTTTCACAGGAACATAAAGCTACGGTGAATGATTGAACAATTTACCAAAGGTAATGTCTTGTATAAACAAAAACTTGCTGGTTTAAGATAAACATTTTTACAGACCGTCACAATACATCAGAAACCTGCAAATTTTTTGTTCATTTTAGCAGTGAAATCTGGCAATATTTAATGGCAATAAAATCATGTTAGTTTTAGTTAGATTGTCCAAATTACCATATTGTTGATAAACATTTGGCATTAAAAAAATCATATGTACATTTATCTGGTATGCATCAGAGGATAAATATCTAATCTCAGTTTATTCTATAATCATGTGACAGCAGTGTGAACACACCTAGACTTTAGTTAGACGCTACTTCTACTCATGCCTCTGTCAGTTAATCTGCTTCATGGTGTTGTCACTGGAGTACCGTACTTGTTTGTTTCATTCAGAAAGAATGCATGTACCGGTAGGTACTTTCCAGCTTTTGACTGTAACAACACAAGTTTGCATTAGTATACACTAGTGTTAGTTTTGACTTGGCATAGGTTTTGATCTTTAACAATGCTACAAAATCCATATTACCGGTATATATAATATACTAAATTATATACAGTATGTATAATACAATATTTTGACCCAGGGCTAATTGGGGAGTAGTCAGGGATTCTGTTTAAATGGTTGTCCAACATATTTAGTTCCTAAACATGATTTAAGTACAAATTTGTTGTAATGATCACAACTGCATTTAAAATAAGTAATTTTAAACATTTTGTTTGTGTAGACTATGCAGTACACACTAACTTGTAATTGGAGCAGTCCTTGTTGACATCATCCACAGTGTTGAGGAATCGCTGCTAAACTTTACAAATAGACTACAGTTGTTTGCAGGCTGTACACATTACTACAGTCAGCAAATGTTTCTAAGCATTGCAATGGAGGTTTGGGAAACAAATAAGGCAGGCTACTTTAATTAAAAAAAAAAAAGGTCTTCATTGGTTTTTTTTTAAGCAAATAAAGGGAAATCTGCAGTACTGGGGCATGTTTTGCTGGACTTCACAACACTTTTGAGTTTTAATCACAAAGTGCACAGTTTCTGTCTAGTGGTCAGAGGTGATAGAAAACTGGGAACATTCTTCCTTTGGTGAGAGTTTGTAAGATACATTTTTAAACTGTCATGTGGAAATACTAAGGTACTGAAATGACAGATCTTATTTTGTTGATTATTTTATTGCATTTCTTTAATTTTTATGTATTCTTCTTCTGTAATAGCTTCACAAAAACAACATGACAGGACATAGTTTGTTCACGTGTTCGTGTTCCTGACAGTATTGGAGATTGTGCACAATATTGAGCAATAATGCTCTCTCTTTACTTAAATAATAAATAGTGTGTTGCCAAAACTGGACATTTATTTCCATTCTGTTTGCAACTTACCGGTTTATAAATTTAACTTTTGACATTATTTTTGTTGGATAGACAGGGCTACGTTTAAACTCCAAAATAAAAAGCTTCCGCATTCCACCAAGTTAGTTTAAATATTATCTACCGTAATAAGTTTACTGCATAGTTAACATTTTTACTTTAGATACTACTACTACAAACCGGATTCCAAAAATGTTGGGACACTAAATAAATTGTGAATAAAAACTGAATGCAATGATGTGGAGATGACAAATGACAATATTTTATTCGTAATACAACATAGATGACAGATCAAAAGTTTAATCTGAGTCAATGTAACATTTCAAAGGAAAAATATGTTGATTCAAAATTTCACAGTGTCAACAAATCCCTAAAAAGTTGGGACAAGTAGCAATAAGTGGCTGGAAAAAGGAAATTGAGCATATAACGAACAGCTGGAAGACCAATTA
>JARVGV010001459.1:28691464-28702470 GCA_031762435.1 Hypsolebias longignatus | reverse complement strand
GTTAGTCTGATTGCTAACTCTAAATTGTCTCTAGGTGTGAGTGAGAGCATGAATGGTTGTTTGTCTCTGTGTGTCCCTGTGATGGACTTGTGACCTGTCCAGGGTGTACCCCGCCCCTCGTACATTGACTGCTGGACGTGGGCACCGGTGACCCCCGTGACCCAAAATGGAAGAAGTGAATAAAAGATAATGGATGGATGTTTGTACAAAACAGTCAATAAAAAGAGCAGATGTAAAGGACCAACAGAGATTAATGTCAACCAGAAACAACTTGGGGGCGTGGTGTTGGGTTTTACGCCTGTGCAGTAGTCGTTGTAAACAGATCAATCGCTGTGATCTGATGCACCTTTTAACCCCTTAAATGCTGCAGAGCTGTTTAGAAACCATTGTACCTGGTTCGACTCGATCCAGTCTCACAGATCTAATAACGCTCACGGCCTCACAGTTTGGTCTTTTCTATCAGACCATCAACTGTGAGCCTTTTCAGCGTCGTGTTCATTGATTAATTAATTAAACTACAGTACTTTTGTGGCAAAACATGTTCCACAAACTAAAATATTTAATGAAACTTATAGCTGTGAGACAATAAAGTGTTGCACACTCCAACTCCATATGTATTTTGAACTTTATTTATCTAAACATTGATTAATCAGAATATGAACAGAGTAGTTAATATGCATATGAAGCTGACGCCTCAATGTTTATTATATTAAATGCTGTCACGTACAACATAAACCATCTCAGTTTACTGAAAGCAGTCTTGCAGATCATCCCTGCTCTGTTACCTGATGCGTTTGATGCATTGCTCCAAGCTGCTGGTGACCTCCATGACCCAGCCCTGCTCGTATCTCTTCCTCAGCGGGGCCTCATCCACCTGCACACAAACCCCACGGCATGTCTGCTCCCCCTGCAGCCACTTTAGTGAGGAGACGCCAGAAAGCTGCTTACCTCAGCGATCACGCCAACGCAGCCGGCGATGACCGCAGCTTTGGCCTGAGCGCCGCTCATTCCCCCCAGACCAGAGGTCACAAACACTCGCCCCCTCAGGTCGTCAGTGCCCAGGTACCTCCGGCCTGCGTTCAGCACAGTCAGCTGCACCGAGAGGCATGAGGAAAGACACCGTTTACAACATTAAACATGCACTAATTTGTATTTTATATTGAAAACTGAGTGTTTTCTTGCAAACCAAAGTGCCATGAACAATCCCCTGAGGTCCGATGTAGCAGTAACTCCCTGCTGTCATTTGACCGTACCTGTAAAAGCACAACAGTAGAACTGTCCATTTCTGAGCACCTTCAAAGCACCTTAAAGAGAAAAATAACTCACATTGATACTCCGAGTGCGAACATCTTCTCATACTGATCCCTCGAGGAGTAATTTGGAACGACCTTAACGGATAAATAAACATTTAGTCTTGTCGTCTTAGTGTGCCTTTTTTCAAACCCGACTCGTGTCCTGCAGTTACCATGCCGTTGGTGATGATGGCGCGAGGCGAGGAAGGCAAGCTGGGGAACAGGCCCATGGGATGTCCGCTGTACATGACCAGAGTTTGCTCCTCGGTCATCTCACTCAGGTAGTGCATCACAAGGCGGAACTGAACTCATAAAACAACCACGACACAAAAACTTGAAACTTCTCTTTGTACGTTTATATAGAAAACGTGGCAGGGCTTACCTGGGCCCAGTTACTAAACACCTGCCCATTCCCTCCATAGGTGACAAGCTCCTGGGGAAACTGCAGGAATAAAAAAAAAAAATTAAAAAGCTTCAAGCAAGACATATATTTATTTATTTTTCAAAATAAACTAGAGATTTAGAATTTTTAGTTGTTCACCTGAGCAACTGCTGGGTCCAGGTTGTTCATGATCATCATCATCATGGCTGCTGCCTGGCGTGTGCGGCAGGGATACTCATCTATAGGATAAGCTCTGGGGCAGAGAAGGAAATAAACATCAGGCGAAACAACTGCAGCGTTCATCTTCTGCTGCAAATGCAAACCCTGCAAATTTCACTTGTTTGATCTGCATTGCTGCAACCGAACGGTAAGGGCAACTGTGTGTGTGCATGCATTTAAAGTGTTTGTCTGTTAGCAAAATTTCTCAGTCAACACGGAACAAATTTCAATGAAACTTGCAGGAAGTGAGCGCTGGATGTTCATTTACAGCTGATTGATTTTTGAAGTCAGCTTGATGCAGCCAACTGAACTTAAAAAGAATTAAAGTGGTTTTAACCCAAACAGTTTAATGGATATTGTCCTGACATTTGTGTGGTAGTAGCTGAGAGTCATACCCAACACAACTCCAAGCAACAACAGATCATGAGAGGTCACACAAGGTCACACAAAACGTCATTTTGAAGGTTAACAGTCATTTCTCAACACAAGTCTCAGGTTCAAAAGAAAGTAGAATGTGATCTTTCTGATACATTTCATGTAAAGTTTTAAAGTGGTTTTTGATGATGTTCATTTTCTCAAAACTGACATTTTTGGAAGTTGAAATTAAAATTGTTATTTAAGAGTGTATTGAATGAAAAATACTCCATGTTTAAAAGTATAAAAATTGCATTAAACACTATTAAAGAACAAGTCTTATGTAATTTATGTTACACATATATTTCAGAGACAACTTGAAGAAAATGATTTAATAAACATGAGAGTTATGAGGGGGGTCCCTGAACCCAAAAAGTTTGACAACCCCTGTTCTAAACAACCTTATAGAGGAAAACAAAGTTATTAGGTGTTTTTGTAATAAATAAAAATTGCAGTTGATCACAATCTGTACATTTTATTTATTATTCCGTTTAAAGTCGAGCCAGGCTTTGAGGAGGGCTCCTCACCTCATCCGTAACGTGGGGCACAGGCGGTACATGTATATGTGGCCGTACTGACGGAGCTCCTTGGCAAACTCAGGTGCGAGCGATGCATGATGGGAGGGCGGGAAATATCTCAAGGCGTTTCTTAGAGCCAGCTGTGGGATGGGGGTGGTGGGGGAGAAACATTTACTGGTGGTTAGCAAAAATAAATCAGTGTTTAAACAATGTCAGACAGAACGCTCTTCTTAACGGAAAAGTTACATCTCCTCCAGCTTCTCCTTTAATTATTGACTGCAGCCTTTGCTCTGAGTTTGGGTAAACATTTGTTGACTTTCAAATCTAATCAATATTTTGGGGGGGAGGACCAGCGAGGGCGATGAAACACAGTGGAGGGCACAACAGATTGTGACATTATGTACAATTTGCATCTAAATCAGACGCCCTAATGACACAGAATCTTAGAAAATATGATTTAACAATGTCTAGAGCGGACGTAACTTCTTAAGTGCAACAAATATTATTATACTGTATATTTATTTATATGTACAGTAATGGTATCTCAGGTCAGTTTACTCCATACTAAAGGACACCCAGCATAAAGAAAGAATAAAAAAAACTACACACAGGCTCTCCTTTTAGTAAGACTAATGTTTAGGATAACAAAATGCACCTTTTAAAATAATTTCAGAACATGTCAGAGGTTAAAATACAAAGAAAATGAATTGAATGTGAGTTCCTACTCACTCGTTCCTCTTGAGCTGTGAGGTTTGGGGTCCGAACTGGTGCATGTGGCACATTGGGATCTCTTCCCTGACTGGGTGGCAGTGGATCCAGAGGTAAACCGCTGCATATCTCCTTTAAATTGGACATGTTCTCAGGTAGTTTCTATCTGCAGAGACCAGGTCCGGCTGATGATGGCAGCTCTAACTTTTACTGCTAACATGCGTCTGTGGAGAAAAACTGCATACTCATCAACTTTTGAGACCAGTCACTCTTTGCTGTCCTGTCCCATTGGCTTTTTCTCCACCTTTCCTCTCAAGAATCCACCAATGACACACAAGGGTGTTTGGTAATTATCGATCGTTGTTTGAGGCCGCTCAGTTGACAGAACCTGACCTCTGACCCCGAGTTTGTGACGGTCTTCTTTAGTGAAGATGTAGAATAAGAACTTGTCAAATGAAACTTGTAGTATACAGATCGTTGATGCCGTTTGCGTTTCTGTTAACATTTAATACATTTTCTTCACGGGTTTATTGATTTGTGGTAAGTGTTGATCTTGTTGAAGCCGAATCTTACATGAATGATTTTACTCTTGTTTATAATCATACAGAACATATGAAGATAAAAACGACAAACTAGCTTTAAATGCTAACTCAGAAGCTCATCTTCAAAAAACAAATAAATCAGATTGCGTATGAATGCCATAAGACTGTAGTTGCATTTAAGTCTTGAAAACATAATTTGAAGCATTTTTTTGTAATGACACTTTCTTATTGGTCAGTCATAGCACATACGGTAAAATGAATCAATTATGTCACAGTAAAGTTATCTATTTTATTACAAAACCTTCTGCAATATTCTCTTCAGTTATTTCGCTGCTGCGCACAAACACTTCCGTTTGGTTCAGGTGAGGTAAATATTTCAAGTTTGGTTTTTAATTAGCAGAATAAATGCAGAATAGACGGAAACAAGTCGTAATGATGAAGAATACACTAAATAGTTTCAGAAAAGTTTCTTCTTCCAATAAATCTCTACAACAAATTCAACAAATAGACGAGTGACAACAGTCAAATGTGTTCTGAGACAAGTGAAGCATGGAACATTTTGTGCAGCATAAAGGAGAACTTGATGCATAAAAAAGCAGAAAACGTAAAGAAAATAATTTTACTGCAAGTTTAGACTCCAGTGTTTTTGCTGTAAATCAATGAGTGGGCACTGACCTGTTGCCTTAAAGCAAGGCAAATTAAAGCTCGCACACTGTGCAATCAGAGAGGGTTGTAAGCTTGGTCCTGTGACTCATGGATTGAACTGAAAAATGGCTTTGGAACACAACAACAGGATAAAATAACTTTAATCTAAACACTCAAGATGACTATTTTTTCCCTGACCATCTGATTTGTGAGTCAAGTACTTAACGTGTAAGACTCGAGGTTCTGCTGAATGCAAAGGACCTGAGACACGGTCTTAAAGGTTAAGTGTCAGCCACAGATCAGAAGTTTCTGTTTGGTGAATTGCATGAATTTGTTTAGCAGAAAAGTCAAGACTAAAAATATAAATTTATTTTACTTTCATGATAACAGCTTAGTATTCCTTTTTTAATGCATCCATTCAAATGGCTTCAGGTTTAAAAAACCAGCTTGTGTCATTAGTTTTACTTGGTTTCCTCTTCACCTGACAGTAACATATAATTTCAGACACCTTTACACAGGAGCTGTTATTGCTTTTAATATTGGACTGTACTACAGAAGAAACACTGAAAAAAAAAATATATATATATTTTCTATTGATCCATAAAAAAAGATGACTGAATGTGAAATGTGAAGGATGAGTCCTGTGTCTCAGAATAAACCCTTTATTAGCTCTCCTCTGAGGCCTCTGTGTTTGGTGGTTTGGTATCAGAGTTCTGCTCATTGCCTGGTATTTGGTTTGAGCTTGATGGTTCTGCAGAAGTAGAATCCTGTGAGGTCTGGCTCTGTGATGAATCTTCTTGTGGGTAGAGCTCAGGGTAGCGCTGCAGACACTCCTGCATTCCCCTGAACTGCTCCAGGCAGTCAGAGCCCTTCACTTCCTCTTGACTGTAGTGGAAGCAGGAAAAAGCCTCTTTAAATTCAGTCCCACAGGGACCGCTGGCCATCCCACCCAGGCAGGGGCAATTCCAGTTTATCTCACCGCTGGGAAGAATTAGACCTGAGTGGGAAAAAAAAAGTTAATTTTAAAAGCCCAACTCACTCAAATTTGTCTGAGTAGCTGTGTTGCTCATCACCTTGCTCTTCATAGGGGTCATCGGGGTCTTCCTCCACAAGCTCTGCACTGCTGGGGCTTTTATGATCTTCTTTGGTGACAAATATAATTTTGTCTTTACCTGATGTCAACCCAAAGACAAAGAAATTATCAAAACAATCAGTAAAACAAGAATTATGAGAAAAAAATTACTATTTTACTACATTTCGTAAGAGTTTACCTACTGACCACATTGACAAAACAATCAGAAACCATAAACAGATTAACATTACGAAAAACAAGACGCAACGTTACTTCAATTAGGCCAAATCATGATTGGATGATTACCGGTACTTACCTTCGATGAGCACGAGCACAAAATTATAAAAATACTAAAATGCTGAGGCAAAACAGCTTATTTCCATATAATATACTGTATATACTGTATATATATTTTTTAAGTGTCAAAAGACAAGTACTTAATCTGAAAAATACCAAGAGTTACATTGTTTTAACTAATTGTATAATCTGTTATTTAGGCTGGTTTATTATTTGAAATACATACATAAAGACTAATTAACATTCTCAGTTAATACCTGAAGGTGTTAGAGCTGGAGTCAGACTTTGAGGAAACGTGACAACCAATGATGCACTTATTAGGATCTACCAGCAAACAATGGTGTCAAAAAGCTGATTGTGTGGGAATTCATATTGTTTAAAAATTGTGTACCATGTTCAAAGTATAAATATACAAACATAATTATTTTTGATGATTTAAATGACAAAAAAAAAAAAAGTAATCCTTAATTCACGTTACAGTTCAAGGTTGAACAGCCGGCACAAACCTTTTAGTTCTGACATAAAGGCACTGATTATAAATAATTTAATTCACTGTTGTGCAATATTTATAGCTTAGACTATTTTATAACAAAGCCAGCAATAATATTTCATTCAAACTCAACTTGTGTCAGAAGTCAACAGGCTAGCTGAGGGTACTTACCTTCATCTCTGACTGAGCTCATCTCTGAGCGTTGTAACAAAAATATATATTCTAAACACAATAAAGCAGCTGTTTACGAAAATAAATACGTTTACTGATTAACACGAGGCTAAACATGCCATTGAGCGCACGGTTATGTCAAGGTTCAGGACGAAATTTCACAACCATCTCTGCTAAAGCGTGATAGCTTCTTCTTCTTCTTTGTCGGCGGCTTCCGGTTTTGGTTGGCGCAGCAGCACGGCACTCTGCTGCCCCCTCCAGGTTAGAAATGGAAACTTCAGCTGCTTCGGAGACAAGTCTACAATATAGCTGTCAAAAAATAAAAACAGTAATAAGCAGTAATAGAGTTCTATTATATTTCTAAAGAGTTTTCATAAATTAATCCAGGTATTATTTTTTCATAATAGTAAATAAAATTACAGCAAAAATAAGCCTTTTTTTTTTGTACTAATCAAGACATATTGAATCAGTAACCATTCTTGTTAGTTTTGATGTTTTCTGGATATAAACTTCAAATACATCACAAACTTTAGTTTATATTGACTTAAACATGTACCCAACTGGAAAGCAACACAAAACTCATTTTTATAGCCTTCCTAAATTTTATTCTACTGGCATCTGACAAAAACACTACAGAAGGTACCAAAAATATATATTTAGCCTTTATGAAGACTTACAGCTATATACACACAAAAATGGACGTTAATTCCTCCAAATATTTCTCACATCAGCTGACCTGAGCTGTTAACCTCTCAACTGAGAAGTTTTAATTTTTACTCAATAATGCAGCATAGCCAGCAGACGTTAAAATAAACAAACTACAGGAGAAATTAACATTAACCTCACAAAAGCTTAAGAAGCATCAATAAACACTCAATTCTGAACATTTTTTTCCACAAGTCTTTATTCAGAATTTTTTTTTTTATACAAGGTTTGTTCTGAAATGCATTTTTTTGACATAAGACTTTATCTTACACTTAAGACAAATTCAAAAAGGTATTCAATACATGGCGTATGTACAGAAAAAATTTGTCTGAAAGTGATAACATATATAGCAGACAATTAAAAACATAAAAAAGATCTTAGGATTTGTGTGACACGACTTAATACTGCAGATCCCTGGGAACGCCATACATTAAACAAGAACTTCTTGTTTCTTAGATGGTTTTGTTTTTTGTTCAAACCACTCATCGAGACTGGAACCCAATATGAGCTCCACCGTCTCATTTCGCAGGACCTTTAATGCAGGGTCACAATAAGGAACATTTACAGTACTGGACAGTCTGGTCCTGTAGTTCTGTTGTGGTTCTGACAGTTTGCCTTCTGATCTAAACCTTAACCTGACTGGCAAGGCGAGCAGTAAAAATATAACCTAAGATAACACGAAGCACACCACAGGTAGATGACGGCTATCACCTGAAACAATTATACCTGCATAATGAAACTCTCAGATGTCAAATCTGAAAGGGAAAAATATCCAGCCAGAAACCTTTTAGGCAATCTCGTGGAGCTGTATCTGGAGTCAGGATAAAAACAAACAAACAAACAAACAAAAAAGTAGATGAAGTCCAACTGAAACGGTGGTCTCTGCATCACTATGGACTTTGAGAGACGTGAGTAAATGTTGTGACGTTAACATGTTCCTCGACCTCACAGCATCATATTTCAGCAGAGTTTCCTAAAAGTTCCTCAAATGTCTTTAAACTGCAACAATGATAGTGCAAGAGCTTCTCCTTGTTGTAAAAAATAAAAATAAAAAACTGTTGGTGAGCTTGATAAAAGTTGATAGAAGGTGAAAAAACCCCACCATGGCTTCTTTAGAAGAACATGGCCCCCATGCTGCCCACTTCACTCTGTTCTTTGACAAAAATTTCAAAGTACTGATAGATAATAGTGACAGCCAGCAGAATACCGGTACCAGAACCGATAGCCCCGAGGAAGTCTGCCATCACTGATAAACCACCGATACACAGTCCGCCAAAGGCTGCAGCTGTAGGAATGTACCTACAAAAGACATCCAGACACCTCAGGATAAATAAGCTGTGATAAGATGAGCAGTCTAACAATAAATCAAATCTAATCAAAGCTGTGACATCGTACGAACATCTGATTTATTTTGCTAAAATTTCTTAACTCTTTAATATAAATAAATACCAGAAACACACTTCTGAGAGTTCAGACGTTTTATCTTACCTGTTCAGTTCATGAACCATTGAAGTCTCTCTGTGCCCCCTCATCACCATCTGCTGCTCCTTCAGCTGCTTCGCCACCTGTGTGACAGTGAAGAACAGAGTTCTGACACAAAGTCGCTTTGAAAACTAACCCATCACCTCCTGAGAGACAGCAGTAAGGACCTACATCTTTTGCAGAAGAGCCCGAGACTTCAATCCATGTTTTGGAGAAAAAGGCACACGAGCCAAGCATGAAGAATATGTAGATGAGTGCATGAACCGGGTCCTCTAGAACAGAACCAAACGACTCGGGTGGAGAGAGGTAGTAGCAGAGACCCCCGACAGGATAGGCACGGGCTGGGCCACCAGACGTTGCTTCCTAGAATCAGAAAGAGACACTTTATTTAATTAAAGGAAAAAAGAATGCTTCATGATCAAAAATGTATAAAATAAGCACGTTCTGGACCATGGCCTACAGAATCAACTTCACCCTTCAAAATAGGTTTTCTCCCTTTCCTCTCAACACAGTTAGTTAACTGAACGCAGGTTACAGAACTAGGCCGGTCACGATCACAATTTTGCTTGGCGATTAATTGTCTCAGAAATTATTGCGATAAACAATAATACTGTTTGAAATTTGACAATAATTAGTAATTATTGTCAAATTTAAGAAGAAATGTTTAATTTGTTTTGCATGTAGTACCTCTATGACCACCAGATGGTACAAAGTCTCCTTGAAAACTAACCTATTACCGTACCTCCTGAAACACAGCAGCAAGGACCAACATCTTTTGCAGAAGAGTCTGAGACTTCAATCCATATTTTGGAGAAAAAGGCACACGAGCCAAGCATGAAGAAGACTGTTGGAACCGAAGGATGGATAGTAAGGGAGCAGCGTGTCTCCAAGCAAAATGGGCAGGAGTCCCCTTGACATGACATGGGCTGTCTCTCTTTGGTTCTTGGGTTTGAGCTCTTTAGCATTTTTCCACACAAAACTTTTGATTAAAAAAATAATAAAAAAAATATCAATAAACCAATTCTCAGCTTCTTTTTGAAGAGAAAAAACTTTTTAGATGAAGGCACGGGTTTCAACCGTGAATTCTGGAGCTTCGACAAGACAGAGGTTTTTTTCCCCTGAGGTCGGCCTGTTAGCTTAGCTCGTAGATTAGCTTCTCAGCTTAGCTGCTTTTAACGATCCAAACACGCAATTTTTGACCGTTACAATGGATTTTAAAGAGAAGTGAAAGGGAGGGGTCAGCCATTTGTCATCCAGTGTCTTCAGAGAGACACGAAGAAATGATAAAACCGATAAATGAAAATGAGGTAGATCATTTTAATTTATCATGTGATTAATTGATTTACTACCTCTGTTTCTACTATTCAATATAACCATGACAATTAAAAAGTAAATTATTTATCTACATAAAAAGGTAAATTATCACACTTACAGACCACGTTCCAAGCAGATTAACCAGGAAATTGCCACTGAAGCGTGTGGAAAGCATCTGGGAGATGACGTACAAGTTGGAGACCAAAGCAGACTGAAGGATGATGGGAATGTTGGAGGTGTAGAACAGCTTGATAGGATAGGTGTTGTACTGGCCACGGTAGCGAGCTGATTTTATGGGCAGGTCCACCCTGAATCCCTGCAAGAAGACATGAAGTTTGAGATGACCAATTCCTGTTTTAAGCCTGAAAGTTTCACAAACGAATGTGCTACAACTCACCTGGAAATATATCACTACAGCAAAAACAAAAATAGTGGCAATGAGGTTCATGAGGTTGGGCAGGTTCTGTCTGTAGAAGGCCTCTCTTAGAGCACGCACTTTGTCAGTTCTTGTGGCGAGCAGGTGGAAAAGAGCAATAATTGCTCCCTCAAATTCTGTGCCTAAAAGACAGAAGGAACAAACATTTCTTATGACTGATGAAATGCAAATAAGTAGTTATCAAACTACAGGTGGTCCCCGACCTACGGCGCCATCGACCTACGGCGCTCCGCACTTACGGCTCCGCCCCCAGTGATGTCATCGCGCCGTTCGTTGCCTTTTCTATGCAGCATTTTATATTTTTTTCGTTTTTTTTAGG
>JARVGV010001459.1:28664665-28682571 GCA_031762435.1 Hypsolebias longignatus | reverse complement strand
CTGTCTGTCTGTCTGTCTGTCTGTCTGTCTGTCCGTCTGTCCGTCTGTCCGTCTGTCCGTCTGTCCGTCTGTCCGTCCATCCATCATCTACAGTATCTATCTAGTTAAAGTCTGACAGCAGATGTTCATTAACCATCAAGGTCAAAGTATAAAGCTGTGATAAGGCCTCACATTGAGGTGTCAGCAGGGTCAGTGGATCCAGCACTCTTATTTAGATATAGGTCAGCAGCTGTAAGAACAAAGCGTCCAGGTTTATTATCTTAAATGACTAATAAATGACCATTTTTTTTCTTGGCGTTATCTGATTCATTCTTTGAGCCTGTGTCAAGGAGAGTTGTGTAACGCGGCCGTGACGTCAGGTTGTTTGAACATTTAACAGAGTGTTGGTGCTTTCCTCACCAGTAAAATCTGCTCTTGTGAACGCAACCTAACATTGTGCAGTAAAACAATACACAATGTGAACTTTCCATGTTTGTTGAAAGAGCTTGAGCAAACATTCGCCTATTGTGTTTTTTATTTATTGCTGGTGCTTTAAGTGCATTACAATAATGTATATCCTCTTGTTTTCATGTCAAATGGTAAATAAATCTTAAACTTGCTGGTAGAGCGACAGTCTTGTAATCCTGAGGCTGAAGGTTTGAGCCCAGGTTGTGTCAGGAAGGGCATCAAAAGAAAACAAATCCACATATTTCAAGTTTGCTCCCTGTGTCGACCCCTGCAGAAGGGAGCAGCCAAAAGAAAATTAATCAGTAAGCATTTGATATCACATTATTACTTTATGATCTGTGAAATCTCCCAGAGCACAATCATTTAAACACACAAACCAACTTCATGCCCACAGAAACACCTTCATGGTTTCTGTTTGACCGTTTGTGTCACAGCTCGGTGGTTAACGGAGATAATATTAAACTTTCACTGACAAACTTTCTCAAGATTTGTGTGTCTTTACCGTGAAACCTCTTGTTTTTCCTGACTCAGATATTGTTCCCTTGTCGTTTGCAGGCAAAATAATTAGTCATGTTTCTGATGTTAGGGTGAGTAATCTCTTTTTAGATTAAATAGTGCTGAAAGAGGGTAAAGATATATTTATTTTTCGATCTGTTCTGGAATATGCCACATTAATCACTGATACCCTTCTATCGATTGAACCTTTGGCCTTCGAGCAAATTATTTTACAACTGCACAAACGCACTGCTTTTCTGCTTCTGTTTGGGTTATTTTAGGCTCACTTGTTTCTTGTTGCTGCAGGGTGAGAGTCAGTGCATGTGCTCCTGCTCATTAGTTTCACTCTGAAGTCATATCAGAACGTGAAATGATTTGTGCAACCAAAAGTCTTGTAAAGTCATAGCAGTTTAGATGTCTGACATAAGAAGCAGCTTGATAGGAAATTTTAAAACCTTTGCACTGTGAAGGGTGTGGCTCCATGACACCAATGTGCGCAGGTTTGTCCTGTAGTCACTAAACAGAAACATGGTTTTTATCTCCGCATATGCAAAACTACAGTCAGTTGTTTTAGGCTGAGATCACCACAGAAGCTCTTACACCAAAACTACTGTTTCTGTCTTATTCAGTTCATGTCGAGCAATGACAAAATTTCATTTGATCCAGCAGGTTTCATTTTGACATGAATTAATTATTGACACAGAGTAATTTAAGTAAAATGAAGCACTCTTGTGATATTTCAGCTCTTTTAGTTTGTGGTTCTGTGAAAACTGTATGAACAATTAACATGCTATTATGGATAGCTGGGTGAACACAGCATTTTGAGGAGACAGAGTTTAACTTTGGCTGGACTGACGAGCTAACAGCCGTGTGAGCAAGGTCAAAACCAGTTTAGATTGCTTTCATCTCAAAACAATCTCAGAATCAAAAGATTTTTATTGGTTCATGCCAACGTTATTTCTTCAATTTTATATCACAGTTAATTTAGTGGTATTTGTGGTACTTCTTCCAGTTATTTAACTGTCAACAATGGTGTACCACAAGGCTCAGTCTTAGGAACCACCCTCTTAACAATCTACCTAAGTAATGTAATGTAAGTAATGCCTAAATAAAGGTTGAATGTAGGTCAAAACATTCCTGGCACATCCTTGTATTTCTATGCTGATGATACAGTTGTTTATTGTCGAGCTAAAGCAGTTGCTAAGGTTTTCCAGCTTTTGCAGTCTGCTTTCGACATCATGCCGTCAGACTTGTTCTATCTCAAACATGTGCTAAATGCTGATAAAACTAAAGGGATGTGGTTTTCCAACAGGAAGTTGCTACCAGTAGTCCTTCCTTCTATTTTATCTATGAATGGTGTTCCTAATGAGTTTGTCGATTCTTACAAATACTTGTGAATCTTGGTTAATGCAAATCTCTCTTTTAAGCCTCATGTCGAAAACTTGATAAGAAATTGAAAGTAAAATTGGGTTTCTTTTTCAGAAATAGATGTTTAACCTTGAATGCTAGGAAACGCCTTGTACCGGTAACTGCTACTTTCTTTTCGGCCATTGACTATGGTGACATTATTTCCATGAATGCTATTGCAAGAACCTTGCAGATGTTGGACGCTGTCTATCATTTTACATTCAGTGTGCTAATATTCACAACTGGCTATAACTATCATACCCATCACTGCACCCTATTTCCATTAGTCGAATGGTCATCATTACCTTCACAAAGACTCTCACACTGTTACATTTTCATCTTTAAATCACTTCTTGGTTTGCTGTCTTCATACATCTCCTCCTACATGTCACTTTGTCAGTGCAGTTACATCGTGCACTCTCAAGACATCATTACCTGCAGTGTTCCCTCAGTGCGGACAGAATTTGGCAAACGGGCCTTCTCGTCACCCCTGTATCCTGGAACACCTTGCAAAAAGATCTGAAGCTGTCAACCTTGACCCCTAAGGGGCTTGAAACAATTTTTAAGTTCAATGCAAAAATCAATGCAGACATGTTCCAGTTTTTAGTATTTTACTCCGTTTCATAAAGTAGCTTGTTTCTATTTAGTTTAATAGCTCTACTTTTATTTACTTTTCATTTCATATGTTTTTATGATTATTTATTGTTGTCTGTACCTCATGTTTTTTGTTTAAAATTAGGTTTTCCTTGAAAATGAGTCCTCGTGACTTATTAAGACTAACCTGTATAAATAAATGTTGAATGAAATGTTTGCGTTGCAGTTATTTACGTATAATTCTGTGGTTATTTGCAAGTGCAAATAGCAGCAGCTTGCTGTAGCACAAAAGTGGGTTCAGTTTATCACTGACTGAAAAAAAAAACCCACATCAGCTGACACACAACTGTTCAGTCGTCGCCAAAAGTCTTGCTGAAAAAAGTGTAAACCAAACCTTGAAACAAACAGAGACACACATCTATTTTTTTTTATTTTTATTAAAATCTCTTTTTTGGTTTTAAACGTTTGGTTTGAACATGTTTAAGTCTAGGAGGCAAAACACTTGCATCTAAATCTGTTTTGCAATTTGCAGTAGATGAGCAGAGATTTAACTGCTATTTTTAGATCGGATGACAGGAAATGATTATCCCTTTCATCTCGTGCTGCACATCCCGTGCCTCATGCTATCTTCTCTCATGCAGTCATGTATTTCTTAAAACACCTTAGTGATACTCACCTTGTATGGTGACACCTATTGAAGTAAAACATGTTACTATGACATGGGCACGCCATGAAAAGAAAACAAGTTGTTTAAATGTAAACACATGATGTCCCCCATCGCTAAAGGATTTGACTAATGAATGTTTTTTTTTAGATGAGTGTTTTCTGGTTTGAATGCGAGTAAATCTGAATGTTTGTGATGCAAAATGTTCAAGTAGGGAGGAGTTGAACAGAGGTACTGTAGTTTATTTGTTTGTTGTCCAAGGTGGTGCAGAGTGATGGATCCTGGCGAGCAAAGGGGGGAATATATATACTACCAGGTGCAATGGCGGAGCCAGAGGGTGGCCAGTGGTGGCCTTGGCCACTAAATATTAATATTCAGCCACTGCACTGGCCACCCCAATCATTTGAGGAAACTATACTTTTAAGCAATAGGAAAACTAGAAAGCAGGGTTTTGTCAAATGAGAGAGGTGACAGGTTTGCATATACAGTGGAGGTGGCCATCTTGGATTTTAAAGTGGCATCACTCTTTTTTAAATGAACATGTTTTACAACTAGGTGTGGCCACACACCGCAAAGGAAGTCAGCCTGTTGCGTATTTTTCAAGTTATCCAATTAGATGCAGCCACACACTAAATTGAAAGTTGGCCCATTTCTTGGTTTTCAAGTTATCCAACTCACAATGTTTACATATGAATATGGCAATGGTCATCTTGGATTTTGACCCGACCCATTTTTGAAAGGAAACTTTCCTAGGCCTATGAACCCATAAACCAAAATGAAAGTCTGTACCATATTTATTTTTCAAATGTGTATGCTCATAACTTGCAGGGATGGATAGATAATCTTCACAATGCTTTGTTGGAAGCTAATGTGAGCTAGTAACCATAATGCCACCTGAACAGTTACAGAAAATATTTAAAGGCACATTAATCATCCATTGTTTCCTAAAAAAAAAAAAAGTTTTCTCCCCTTCTGTATATAATTCATTCAGCCTTTATTTAGGCAGGTTAATCTCATTGAGCCTCGAGGACTCATTTACAAGAGAGAGCTGGCTACAAACTAAGGATGATGACAACAGCAACAATAGATTTTCCTTGGACAATCAACAATAGACAATCACAAAAGAGAAGTTCAGATTTTTTTTTTCAAACAAGTTAAAACAAAGATGTCAAAGTTGCTAAAACAGACAGATTATAAGGCAATGTAGAACATCATGCACTCATTCTGCACGTTGCATTCCCCAGGACTAAAAGTCTGAATGTTAACTCAATCTGACACATTCTGAGGCCTTTAGAGGTTTACTCATGGGTGGTAAATCACCCCACCCTTCGTACAGTTCACAGGTGCGCCAAGCTGCTGAAAGGAGGTGGAAAATTCTGGCCGTACTTTCCATGAGCTTCAGTGGACTGACTCACGTTAGGTCCGAGGGGTTTACCGGCGATGCAAAGCTGATTAAACTGATTGTTTTTCAGTTTGTGCTCTTTAAAAGGTGCTTAACAAGTTTTTGTCGTTTCAGCTGCACCTTCTAATACTTCCTGCTTTTGTGCTTTTACTATGGAAGGTTTGTTAACATGCAAAGTTCATAATCTCTGCTGTTTTCTGATTCAAACCAGACCAGTCACCGGTGTCACAACCGAATAGGAACTGGGCCAAAAGCTTCAACTAAACTGATTATTAATGGACTGTAACCACAATGACGCACACAGCAAGGTTTATGGTCCTTGCACTTCAGTGCTTTGCAAAAAACAAAAGAAAAACTCTAAAGCTTATTACTGTACTTGGATCCCCCCCCCCCCCACACACACACACACACACACACACACTTTTTAACACACATTTTTGCTGTTTTATGGACCAGGATCCAGAGGTTTGTTCGGCTTGAATTTGCAGATCATTGATTTTAATCAATACTGTATTTTCTTACATATTGCAGCCTCATGCATGAATTATGTAAGGCCTCAGATTCTTTCCAGTTCACACATGCATCTATTTGGATCATTTTTGTGCTGCAAAACAAAGACAGAAATGGCCAAATTTCAGAAAAAACAAAAGTAAACAGAAACTTTAAAAGGCTTAGTAGATATACAGTATTTTGTGGCAATAAATTTTGTAAAAATTATTATTATTTTTTTGTGATATTGTCATTGTTTATTTACAGTTGGTAGAGCTCTCGCCTCCCAGCAAGAAGGTTGCCGGATCAAATCCCGGCTGAGGGTCTTTCCGTGTGGAGTTTGCATGTTCTCTCCATGCACGTGTTTGTTTTCTCCAGGCGCTCCGGTTTCCTCCCACGGACCAAAAACATACCGGTACATGTTAGTCTGACTGGTAACTCTATATTGTCCCTAGGTGTGAATGAGAGAGTGAACAGTTGTCTCTATTTGTCCCTGAGATGGACTGGAGACCTGTCCAGGTTGTCCCCTGCCTCTCGCACAGTGACTGCTGGACATGGGCACCATGTGACCCCCATGACCCGAACAGAAAGAAGTAAAAGACGATGGATGGATTCATTTTACATTTCCTATTTGCTCATGTGTGTCATTTTATGATTAACTTTGCTTTTTACATTCCTCCATGTGCTTTTTACAGTACTGTATACATTCATACTTTATAGGGGCTGTCTTTCAGGCAATCCTAACAAGGAAATACAGAAATGCACTTGGGGAAACAAACAGCAAGGAAAAATGCAAGTAAGAAATGTCAAACCAGTAAATAAACAAAGTGCAACGATTTAACTTCAACATATTACTTTGTTAAAAAATAGAAATACAGTGGCAACTGTTTTATAGAAATTAAAAAGGAAAATGTTAAGGAAAAATAATAAACATTTAATGCAACAGGAATTAAATAATAAAAAGTCTATTTGGTAATTTATCTTCATTCTCATTTATTTCAGCAGTTATAGATTTATTACTTTATTTCTCAATTTAAGTTCTTTATATATTACCATCATCTAGGAATCAGCCGTCAAGAGTTCATTGTTCCTGTTGGTTTTATTTTTTCCACTTTGAAAAACTTTCTGCTTAACACATCTTTTCTTAACTCACCTGAGTCCTGTGACACCCTGGACTGGAGACCTGTCCAGGGTGTCCCCCGCCTCTCGCACATTGACTGCTGGATATAGGCACCAGTGATCCTCGTGGCCCAAAAAGGAAGCAGCAGGTAAAAGATAATGGATGGACGGATCACCAGAGCAAAGTGCAGTTGACGAAGATGCAGGTAACCTATTTACTACTATTATCACTGGATGAAAAGCATTGTAGAAGTAAAATCACTTTGAATCTTATTAGAAGCAAATAAGAACTGCCGCCTGCTCTTAGCTTGGCATTACTTGTTTTTTTTTTCTTGTTTGAATTTGTTTTTCTCTCCTGCAACAGTTCCAGCTCTGGCATAGCGTTTATTCATTGTTGCTTCACAGCTTGATGCTATGGCAGAGATTTAGGGCCACACCACCATAAAAAAAAAAATATATATATATATATATATATATATACTGTATATATATACAGTATATATACAGTGTATATACATATACAGTATATCACATTGCCACGCTAAGAAAAAAAAATTAAGCCATATTATTATGAGAATAAAGTTGAATAAATTCTTATTACGAGAACAGTTGTACGAGACTTTTAAAAAAAAATGGCTCATTTATTATTTTTCCATGAGCTGGATCCACGACACAGCCTGTCAATCATGTTAGCAAATGACCAATCCAAAGCTAATACTCTTTACCTGCAGAGCTGCTGCAGCCCATCAGAGCTACCACCTTACTGTAAGCAGGTTCAAAGTCCTGATAATAATCTGATGCTGATGGGCTACAGATTAACTATCTCATTTGTAAAACCAATACAAAATTATAACAAAAAAATGCTCAACATTTATCACTTTACTACAGTTAAAATACAGTAAACTCTGCTTTATCGTGTCGGAGTTCGGATAATATTACGACTCATTTAGCATTGGATTGGTCATTTGTTGACAAGCCTACTGGATTGATTGACAGGTCGTGTCATGGATTTGACTCCTGGAAAACAAAAAAAATAAAAATAAATAAAAAATAAAAAAAACACTGAGCTGCAAAAAGACTCATACGACTTTATTCTCATAATATTAAGACTTTATTCAACTTTATTCTCATAATACAACTTTATTCTCGTAATTTTATGGCTTTCTTTTTAAGCACTGCAATGTACTTTTTTTATTTTTAGCATGTCCCTAAAGCTCCGTCATACGATACAAATACTGTAATCACAGCATTTCTTCAGTATTTAAACAGACTCACAGAGATGCTTCCTCATGTTACACAAATCTGCTCACGTTCCATTTAAATGTCCTCTTTTTTTAATATATACATTTCCTCACGGGACGGGTAAGAACATATTTGACTGTAAATGAACACAACACAGGAAGTTCTTTTTACCACAACAAATGCCTTTATTTTCCAGGACACATGTATGCAAAAATAAAAGTAAACCAAAAAAAAAAACAACATCAGAAGGACAAAACATAAAAGTGGTAATATGGAATGTGCTTCTTTCCATTTAAAAACACAATTTGTTTTAATAAATAGTCTTTGTAGCTAGTGTTTTTGTCATGTATCCTTTTTTAAAAAGTACGATTTTCAGGAATGATGAAGCTCAAGATGAAAAAAAATAAAAATAATAATAAAAATAGTAAATCCCCCAAAAGCATTCTCCTTTCCAAAATTTGTCTGAGGCAAAAAAGGCCAAGAGGAAAAAAAAAATGGAAAAATGGCAAATCCCTTCTTCTAGACCTAAATAATATTCCACCAAAAAGTATAAATCCAAGTGCCTGGTGGACAAACAAACAAGTGTCAATACAAACAAAATGTTCTTATCAGATGCATAATTTGTCACTTACGAGGCGTCCGACCCAGCCAGCCAAGGTCAGCTTGTTCAGGTAACTAGTCAAACTTCCCCAAAAACTGCTCTGTGCTGATGGGGACAGAAAATCTCAAGTTCGTTAAAAAATGTCTCTTCACAGGTAAAGCACCACAAGTCTCCTAACAAAGTACAGCTCAACATTTTTCAGTCTCACTTTCTCTCTCAGAGAGAACTTAATACAGATGCTTTTACCAAAGGAGGAGAGTCCTACGTTACGGGAGGCCCTGTGTTTGGTTGAAGACGTTTGTCTCCTGCAACACTGCTCCTTCAAAGTAAAACAAAGTCTCAAAAAGAGAAAAGTGCAAGGGAGGGCACCAGCAGCCCTACCCTTCGGCAGGTAAGCGAGAGTGCAGGATCGACTACGCAGACCCCCCCCCCACTCCCGTCCCCTAACCAGGAGGTGTCTGGGGTTTCCACCAAGCAGACCCCCATGTAGGTATATAACACCAGGGGGGTTATGGCAGGGTTTGAACTCACTGAGCTATGCCCGCGCATGAAATTTAGACCAAACTGGCTCCAGCGCAGCCTCAGTCGGTGCCACGATCCTCCAGCTCGGAGATTATGGTGATCAAGTTCTGGAGGCCGAAGATGAAGCCGCTGTCCTGGCCTTCGTGCACCACGCTGTCTTCTCCGTAGTGCCGACAGGTGGTGTGAGCAAAGTCAATCATGCGCACGTCCACCTCAGGGCTGCTGGCCTCTCCGGCGCCGTGGGACGGACGACCGCTGCCGTTTTTGCTGCTCCCTCCGGCCACACCGTTGGTGGCACTTGTGGAAGAATGAGAGAAACCAAAGGCTCCTTCGTCCTCCTCCTCTTCGTCAGAAGGCTCATCTTCATCACCTTCTTCGCCACCTTTATGCCTAGGCCTGGTGGGAGGCCTGGGAGGATCGCCGTCGTAGAGGATGAGCAGAGAGCTGGAATAGAAGCGGTAAGACTCGCAGGCCTCCAGGGCAGCCTGCATCTCCCGGAGCCTGCGCAGCACCGGAGACAGCAACTCGTGACGCAGGCGATGGCCATCGTGAAAGAACTGGTAAAGAGCCTCCTTGAAGCCCGCAAGGGTTAGCTTACGCCCGTGGTACTTGTTCATAAACATGAGCTGGCCAGAGTCTGGCTGGTACACCTGAAGGGATCATGCATGAGCACAAAAGCACCAATCAGATTGTGGTTGTACTTGAAGGTTAAAAGTGTGCACGAAACAGAAACACTATTTTACCTGCATGCCACAAAGTCGCACTCCAATAGAAGCCGATGTGCTCTGCTGACACTTGCGAATCTGGTTGGCTTTCTTCTCCTCTGAAGCGTCATCACCATGCTGGCGAGTCCCCATCTTTAAGTCTAACACACACGGCACTCTGTAGCACCACGTCAGGTTTTCCAAAAGAATAAATTCTGTGAGGGGGGGGGGGGGGTAAAGGATCTTACCAAAAAATACAGAGATGCAGACACATTCACAACATTTACCCTACAGCTGACATTTCGATCAGCAGAGCTCATCGCTGCACACGTGACATTCATTGAAAGGATACTGTATTGGTTACGATGCTTTGCGTTCTCCTTCATCCTCTGCAATTGCTGCTGATGACACTTCAGACTCCAGGGGTTGTGTTTGATCTGTGGCACCACGTTTCCTTTCTCCAAGCTGTAGTACAGAACCTCGGCCTGCTGCTGCACCTCATCACGATTATAACTGCAAAGGTGACAACATGAAAACAAACAAAAAAAATCTGTAATTAAAGAACTTCAAAGAAAGTAGTCACTTGTTTTCTATGAAAGCAGAAAAGTGCTAAAGCAAGCATCCTTACCTCACAAGCTTGTCATCCTTTCGGCTGTTGCGAGCTCTGTCTTTGCTATATTTGTCAGTCTCAAGAAGCAAAGAGGACTGCTTCTTGTTGCTCCACTTCACCATCTTGCTTTTGGGTTCGCAGTCTGCCGAAGGGTCTTTGTTTTCCAAGTCCACAGAATCACTGTGAAGGGGGTAGGCGATGAGGCACAAGTTCCCTTCTTCATCGTCTTCAAAACTGACGGACACGACTCCTAGGAGAGGAGGCCAAACGGATATTAGTTAAATATTACTAAATAAATATCAACCTGTCAAACAAAACGTTACATCAACAACAGCATGCTATAAAAATTGAACACAGCATCACATCAAAACTGAAGACTTAACAATAATATTCATAAAAAATTATTGAAATATGATGAGTAAACAAGACTAACTATACCAAACTCTGGTTTGTGCTTAACTGAGTGGGACATTTTTTTTTATGTATAACTCAAACATTTATAGAATAATTACACTAACACTTGAAATACAGTTTTAAACCATCCACACCAAAAGACTATGCATTGTACAAATACATAAATAAAACGGCTAAAATTGATATATTCAGTAACAAACCATTTAGTTGATGTAGTTATGTTTTGATTATTTGAACAGAATGCATTTTCTCACAGGCAAACCACACAAAAGATATTGTCAAAGGATTTCTGAAATTGTTTTGATAATCAAAACATTTAGCTACAGTGCTGCAATGTTTATTTGTGTCATGTATATCTCCTCCATCCCCTAATGAAACTCCCTACAAGGATTTGTGCACTGCAGGTCCTTATGCAGAGCGGGGGGAGGTGTTGCACTGAGAATAAACATGGCAGCTGCAGTGGCTTTCATATAAACCAGAAAGAGGAAGGAGGTGTGTGGTCCACCAAAATATAAAATAAACAAGATCTCGATAGGGTTCAGATATTACAAGAGACTGCAGATCAACATTACTGAGAACTTATAACAGGTCTGACTATAAAGGGAAAAATAAAAAGACCAGCTTTATTTTGTTTTAAACTAAGATCAGGTATTTTATTCTTCTGTTGAGGCTGAGCTGATGTTGTGCTCTGACGCGTCACCTTCTTCCTGCTGGAAGCCCCACCTATAGGAAACTTGTCCTGTGGGCCTGTCTGTCCTGTCCACTCACAACTGCACTGTCATCATACCATTGGACGGAGTGTGGGAAACGTATGCGTCACTCTCTTACCTAACTCAGTGGGAAGGCTAAAGAAACTGTGATAAACTATAGCAATAAAGATTTGTTTTACAACCAAATGGCGTCAACTGCTTTTACTGAAAAGACCTACAGTTGTGGATTATTATTTAGATAATATGGACCAATCCAAAGATGATTATTCTGAACCCCAAAGAATGTCCAATCCAACTTCCACATCTGAACCTTGAAGTCATCCCAGATGATGGCAGGGCAGGTAAAATCAAGATTTGTTAATGTTCTGTTTCTTAAAAATACATTTTGCATAACCAAAGCCTTCAGAGTGTCTGGTGAACACTCCCTAACACCCAGAAGTCTACGATCCAAATCCCACGCCTCATTCAGGATCTTTTTATAGTCTCATCCTGCATAACCCAGGAGTCAGGTACCAACTCATGAGCCAAGCAGCCGCCCAGAGACCGTCTGTATTCGCATGCACTTGGCGTTATTGTCAGTGGGCCAGAATGTGAGCCCTGTGGCCTGCACTCAACCATGAAACACTACACTCCAGTTAAAAGCCCGTGTGCGTAGTCAAAAACGTGTTTGTGGAAATGAGCTGGAATCAGACCTGAAAATCTTCTCAAATGACTTGTGAGTTAACTCTCCTCCTCTGAAACCGTAGTAGCTGCTTTTAAAAGCTTCACACAGCTCTACGCATCCTCCAGGCTCGCCTTCCAGGTATTTAACTCCCCCACTCACCCCACTAAAGACGATCTGTGCCTGCCAGCATCTTAAAACGACTGATACATATTATGAGGCCACTTAAAACAAGAATGTAACCATCTTTAAACGTGCCTTATGGACGCAATGTTCCCTCCAAACCAATTAAATACAGTATACACATTTTGCTACAGCTAGCATGCTAGCTCCCCATGCATTAGCATGTCTGCATACCTTTATACTGAGGGGTGAATTTCCTCATGTCTGGAGGCAGGTTCTTGTAGAACTGGTGCTCTCGTGGGATGAGGGGTTTGCATATGGTTTGTTCTCCGAATCGCAGCACGCAGGAGTGGCCCCCCACCTGGTGCACGAAGGGCTCAAGCATCACCCCTTTCCCTGAGTAAGGAGTCCCGTCCACCTGCATCAGAGCTTCTAGAGCGGGACTCATCCTCACCCCGCATCGGACGGCTGAGCTGTGGAGACCCACGTCGCAAGGGAGGCTATCCGCTCGGCTACTTCCTTGGCTCCCTATCCTCGAAGCTGGTCCCGGTCGTCACACAGGGGGGCGCTGCTGCTCACCTGTTCGACCGAAGCGGCGAAAAACAAAGAGGTTCGAACGGGAGAAGCGAAACCGGCCACGAAATCCTTTATTCCGCTTTTGGAGGACAAATTACAAAGCTCCTCTGCTGTGGTATATGCTCATCGTGTATTTTATGTTTGAATTAGTGGTTATTAATCAACTGTTATAGCTGCCGAAGCGTTTTAATCGACATAGAGCTACGTCGTCGTCGTCGATGAGCTGTTAGCTAAACTGACGACAGAAAAGCTCCTCGCGCAGGAAAAACAGCCGAGCAGCAAACGAAACCCCGCCCCTATTTTGGTAGTAACCAATCACAGAGCCGCAGCTGTCGCCGGGTGGAGTTTAGTCACCCAGGAGAGGATGAAGCACATCAAGCAGACAAAGAGAAAAAACAGGGGGGATGGGAGGACTAGAAATAAATAAATAAATACAAGGGACCAAAACACAACAATAACAGACATTTTTAAAGCCTATAAAGATTGTTTAGGTTTCAGTTTAATGTCTCAGCTTCGATTTTATTTGTCAGTTCTTTAAAGACTATAAATACAGGTTGTATGAATGAAAAAAAATACAATTGTAAGAAAACTGGCTGTGGAAACTTCTTAAATTATTTTGGTTTACACTTTTGAAATCTTGTTTTTTTTGTGCCTATGGGTCTCATCAACTGTGAAAAATATACAAGAATGCATTAAATATATTTGGTGTTATATTTCAGATTGTTCTTGCTGAGTAAACCTGAAAGTTGCACCTCATCAGGGACACTAAAGGTCAGAAATTAATTAACAACCTAACACTGCATTCACATCATACTGGATACATCCTTTAGATGGGAAAGAGTCCCCTGTTTACATCTCCCATGCTTTCATGTCATCAGATAAGCGAGCTGGATCTGGTCATGTGAGGGTTTAACTGTGGATTGCCAACAAAACACCATCCGTTTAGTAAAAAAGCTTTTATCACTGATGCTAATATTTACGACGCAGATGCACAAGCAGCATGAGGCCACGTTCAGACTGAAAATAGGACAGTGTACATAGAAAACCACAGGGAATACAGAACATCCACTCCTGGTGTAAGACAAGCTCTATTCTAAAAAACAACACTAATATAAAATAATTATCATCATGACGTGAACTGAAAACAGTTTCCAAAAAGCTTTGCTGGCACCTTCTTGTGGACACATGTAAAACAGCCTTTTTCCTTTGCTCTTCAGCTGCGGAGGGCAACATTTTGTGTTCAGTAGGCCAAACGAGTTATTTATAGCAATCAAAGGGTGGTAGAATTAGAAAATAAATTTTCTTAAAGGCAGAGAATCTGGAAGACATTTCCAGGCTTTCAATAGTTATAGAATAGTTAGCATGTATAGTAAAATTATATCTCCACAACATCCTCTAGGAATTTAAGAGATACATTTCCTAAATGTCTCTTGTGACTAGGGGTTGAACGACTACATATTTTTTAAAGTCGACTTCAACATGATAAAAGTTGAGTTGACGTCAACTAGTCGATGTGACGTCATAAGAACTCGGTGCTATTCACGAAAAAAGTCATTATTTACAAACAAAAAAGAACAATAAAACATCGAGAGCATATATCATGCACCTATGTATCATGCAAATAGACTAAGACACAGGAAAACCAAAACTGTTACTAAGCTGCAAAACTTAGTTTTGTTTTATTTAATCCACTAAATAAAATAAAACACTGCGGCGGTGGTGGCAGTGGTAGATTCTCCATCGGTGGTGGTGGGCCCCCCCCCCCCCCACTGTTTTTATTTTATTTAATGGATTAAATAAAATAAAAATAAAAACAGAGGGGCAGGTGGTGGGATCCACCATGGGCGGTTGAACCAGAAGAGTCATCTTTAGTGAAATACTTCCACACTGTTGATGAATTTCTACCTGTTTGGCAAGACTTGGCCTGCTCCTCGCCTTCCATCTGCTTGGAGGAATCCGTTTTGTAGCCAGTGGCCAGGCACTGACCATGTGGCACATGACACAATCACTGATTGCAGCTAGTTGACGTGAAATTCAAAAACTTGCGAGATCTCCTAGAATCAACTACATTTCATCACATGTACCACATGTGGTGCAAATGACAATAACGACTCTCTGATACTCTGATTTGTAGTTGACTAGTCTATTCAACCACTTATATATGTATGTATGTATACAAACATGCATACGTACACATTTAAGCATACATATACATGTACATATACATGTAAATATACATACATACACATAAGTGTCCAAAGTGCTGCAGACTTACAAGGCTCTATTTTTACTGTATGGGGAGGAAGTGAACAGTCTGATAGCTCGAGGGACGAAGGACTTCCTGAATCTGTCTGTGGAGCAGGACAGCAGCCAATCACTGAAGGAGCTTCACACAAAGACGTTCTGATAACTTTAAACAGGACTTTTAAACTTTTGAGGCCAGCTTTGATTGATATTATTTGCTGTGGGGCAGGTTCTAGCACTGCTCCAACACACACGGGCACAATTGTAAGAATGTAAAATGAACAGATTTGCTGGAGATGTTTATCACTTTCTTCATGATTGATCTAAAATCTCTGATTTTGCTGTGCAATGCTGCTCTGTCCCAGTCTCCATGAGCTGTGCAACTCTGCATCCTCATCATTTGTGAATTTATCACAGTGTGAAATATTGGATATGTGGAATGAGAGTGTGTGAAATATCATACTCCTGGTATCAACACTTCGTCGGAATGCAGGTTGCATCCGCAGCCTGGCTAAGCAGTTTTAAAGCTCATTACCGGTGGCGTGGAACTGTAGCATCTGTCTTTCAGCATTTAGTGGATGGGTTTTAATTATTTTGACGTTCAAAATTTAATACTTCAGGCTCTTGAATCGTTTTACACTTTGGTAGAAGAGCTCTAACGGTTAAACCTTTAATGCACTCCAGTGCCTGTCGGTGCTGCTAATAATAGATGAGAAATGTGTTTTTGCTTGATTAAAACCCCTTTTTAAGGTTGTCAGTGTTTTGTTGACATCAGGCAAATACGTGTTTAACTTGAACCGTTTGAGTAAGGGGCTGAAATTTTCCATGCTGTCCAAAAGTCAAGTCTCAAAGCCAGGGGAAGTAGTGTGGCTTTCGTCCTTGTACTGGAAAAGTGGGGGGCTAACCATCCCACTGTCATAAAGAGCTGCAGATCCAATGTGCCATCTTCATTTTGGATCTTTGCACTTTCTATTATCTGCACCAAACGTAAAAGTCACATTCAGGGCTTGGTAGGAGACTTGTTACACTCATGTAGGGTAGTAATCCATTGTCCTTACATTTACTGCTCCTTTCTTATCCAGATTTTCACACACAATTTGATCATGTTTGCATTAATTTGGCATTAAAAAGCATTCAATTTGATTGGAAGATTTCTGCGGAAACCCAGAATATTATTTCCTGACCTGCTGCCAGATTGAAATGCAAGTCTCGCTACAAACAGGCATGCATGACCATACTCCATTCTTCTTTCATTGCCTTCTTCAGCCTCTTTCCTCCTCGCTGTTCGCCACTTATTGTGGAGCTCTCATTTGGATTTATGTGACACACATACACAAGCAGCCTCCCTACATACATGATCTGAATCTCCTCTTTGTAACGTCTAATCGTCTCCCTAGCCTTATATGCATTTCCCATTCAGTCCTGCCTGTTTCCAGCCAGATTATCTTTTGTGTGTCTTCCACTGCGTTGACAGCAATGTTAATTGTTAGGTTTACAGAAAGAAAAAAAACTGTCACAAATGTATGGAGTTACATTGAAAGGTCACAGACTTTTTCACGGACCCCTACTAATGACGTATTGCCATTATGATTTAATTCAGCTGTCAGAGAAGATAAGTGATCACTCTTCCTTAAATCTTTAGAGATGGAGTCTAATCAACATTCTATAAAAATGTTTGATACATGTACGAAAGAAAGTGATACAGTTGACTGTTGAGTGCCATCTCTTAAATTTAATGTGTAGTCTTGTTTACTACTATCAGTTACAGTAATTAGAGGTAGTTAAAATGTTCAGCAGAACTCTTCATTTCACATTCTGTCTTTACTACATCTTAATTATACCTTCTCATTTAAAGGCATAAAGACATTTACCGTATTTTCCAGCATATACTGTATTTTCCAGCGTATAAGTTGCAGTTCTTTTTTTTTTTTTTCATAATTTACATGCCCTGCGACTTAAAGGCAAAGCGACATATTTATGGATTTTTTCCCCCATATTTATAAACCATTTTTTTTGGCTGACATGTGACCATTTTCATTCATTCTGACTGGGGGAAAAAGAGCAGTACCACTTTCAGCCGCTTGATGGCAACAGAGTAGTATTAGCTGTATAGCATGCTGTTGTATCATGTAATAGGTAAACGTGGCTAAAATTATGAATTCAAAATAGTTCAAGACAAAAGCAACTGAACTTTATTATACTATACTTTATACTTCATTGTTTTTGTCTTGAACTTTTTTTTTATTTACCATGTCCTGGATGACTAAGAATCTTCACCAGCTATTAATGACTCAATTGGCCTGCTATATTGCCCCATCCTCCAGTCTGCTCGCTGGTTGGAACCATCAAAACAGCTGCACCACCCGACGAAATGCAGCTAATTTGACTATTAAAGTGCATTTATTAAGCAACTATTAGACTGAGACACACCTTTGCAATAATGTCAAGCAAACAAATATTTTTTAGGTGTTTATCTTGTTAAATTTTAAAGAAATGGAGTGGGTCGTCCATCTGCGTGTGCACGCTTCGCAGCAGTGAAACTATTTTTGAAATTCAGCTGATTTGACCATTAAAGTGCATTTTTTAAGCAATAGTCAAACTGAGACACACCTTTGCTATAATTTTGAGCAAACAAATAATTGTTTTTAGGTGGCTATTCTGATCAATTTTCACGACGACTCGTCTCCTGTACCTGTTTACTTCAGCAACTGGCTTTTGAAATACAGCTGATTTGACTGTCAAAGTGCATTTATTAAGCAAACGTTAGACTGAAATACACATTTACTATAATTTCAAGCAAACAAATACAGGTAGTCCCCGTTTTACGGCCGAGATCTGTTCTAACGGCTCAGCCGTATACCGATTTAGCTTTAAACCGGATC
>JARVGV010001459.1:28616122-28632893 GCA_031762435.1 Hypsolebias longignatus | reverse complement strand
CCTCTGCCACTCAACAACAGACTGAGCAGGTTTTTATAGGGCATGTATGCAGCAGGAGGCAATCAGGCTGATTACCACCAGCTGTGTCAAAGGCAACACACACTGCTGCAGCAGGCAGGCAGAGCAGGGCACGTAACAGTAAGTTACTCGCAAAATAAATGTATAATTTACTGCTGACACCTCCCTGGCCCAATGTGAAATGTAAAAATTTGTTCAGATTAACACACAGTGTTTATATTTAGTTCACAAACATGTGAGGTTTGAAAAATAAAAATAATAATGAAAAAAATTATCAGCTGTAAGACTAATAGCAAAAGCAAATATTATTTTTATAATTACCCTGATGCATGCTCAATAATCCAGGTAGAAAAATCTAAAAAAGCTAAGTCTAAGTTATGTCCAGAGGACCAGACTTAGCTTTTTTATATTTTTATAATTGTGGTTTTTGCTGGAGTAAATTAAAATGTACTGTATTTGAGTACATAATATAAAATTATTTAAAAGTTTAAAAATATGTTAAAGGATTGTTTATTGTCAATGTCGATTTTCACAATGATAAGTGGAACTTATTGAATAATTTTACTTTTGTCATAAAAAGTAAAAGCTTCCTGCTGTTCTGCCGAAACCCGGGATCGAACCAGGGACCTTTAGATCTTCAGTCTAACGCTCTCCCAACTGAGCTATTTCGGCGCATGCTCGGTCAGATTTCAATTAACGTATTGATCCAAACACGCAACGATATTGTTTTAAATCAATTTATATTTCTGTTTTTGACATGTTTGTGTAAAGCCGCACTGCCCGCCGGCTTCTGTAGTTTTTAAAAATTTAGCAGCCTGCAACATAGAACTTCTAACACTCGGAACTGGACTCATGCGTCCATGTCAGCCACAAAAACGGTAGTTAATTAAAAAACAAAACAAAACTGTAAATCTAAAGTTCAACGTTATCAACAGCGAAGTAGCAAAAAAACAGCGTGTTTCAGCTAAAAATATGAGGAAGCTAATGTTTAAACTGGAAGGTTGGGTGCAGTGTTTGGACACAAGATGGCGACCTCGACTGCAGTGTCGACATGTTGAACTAATAGCAAAAGCTTAAAGAACTTTAGGTTCAGGACTGTATGTCCTGAAAACCACACATGACGTTCATAGTTGAAAAGAAACAACAACAAAAAAAAAACATTAAACATAAGTTTCATAAAATTACAAGTTATTTTGCACTCTTTGTATGACAGCACCGTACTAAAGCAGACTGAAATACTTTGGATCTTTAATTATTTTGGTCTCTCCAAATATTATGAAGTAAAATTTTAGTGTAATGAGAAAATCATTTTGCCCAGTTGGAGTTACCTCTTTCAAGACAGTATTTCTACAGCACAAACGGTACTAATCTGTCAATGAGTTAATATTAACTTTATCACTGCAAAAAATAAATTAAAAATGACTGTGTGCTATTGTGCTGCCAGGGTTTTTGTCTTTGAAACGTGTACAAACACTTGTGCGTCAGAGTAAACAATGGCAGAAATTTGTTGGCACTTCTGACTCATGAATTTTAAATTTAATCTGCTGTTTTCATAAAAATCATCGTTCTGTTGCGCTTCTTGGCAAAATGGGGTATAAAACACTCAAGCAGCTTATTATTGTGCACTTGGTGTTTGTCTTTTTTAAGAATCAGGGTTCTGCAGTGATGCAGTGCTGTCCCTTTATTAGTCATACGTTGTCTCTGTGCCAGCTTCTTTGGCTTCCATCTCTTTTCTTCTCTTTTTTTTTTCTTCCCACTCCTAATCTCTCCTCCATATTGCTTCATTCTCTCTCACACATTTTTGTTCCCCTGTCATCCCCCAAGGTGACTTTCCTTCCTTCACAGACACTGCAGCTGTTCCTCGCTTTTGTTCTGGAAGGCCTGAGAGTGGATAAGAGATGAGAGCGATGCAGACCAGCAGCAACAAGAGAGGGAGAGAATCAGAGTGTGGAAAACGGAGGGGGACTGATGAGATGATCAAGCAGGTTGTGGAAGAACATCGACAGCTTTGACTAAGTTCACAAATCAGTAAGGCAGAAATCATGCGCGCACAAACTCGCCACGTGCGCTGACAGATTTGACAACATCAAGAGCTGCTTGCACAGATGCTTACCTCACTAACATGTTTCATCTTCATTAGCACTGGTGATTAACACAATTGTCACACTCCAGTGAGACACAGTGAAAGATCTGTGCAGTCAGCAATAAATGTTGCGACGAGTAAGACGAAGTGTCTATATTTAGGAATCAGAGGAACAGGGGCTAAAGATAGGAAATGTAAAAAATAAATAAATAAAGGAGAAGAAGGGACAACTGAAAAAAGTGAGATGGACTTAGACATTTGGGTTCAAAAGATAAGAGATGGAGAATTTTCCAATCCTGGTCTCCACGGCCACTATGCAGCATGTTTTACTTGCTTCCCTGCTCCACCACATGATTCAATAGTTAAATCACTTCTACATGTTCTGCAGGAGTTTGTTCATTTTCCATTGATTCAAAAAAGTTGTGTGGAGCAGAGAGACGTCACAAACATGTAGAGCCTGGTAATGGACACCACTGGCCCAAGGCTTATTATACGGCTTCGACTGACACCGCAATATAGTGATTAAGCTCAATTGAACATTTCAGTTGTTTCTTTAAAGCTAATATACCGGTACTGTATTTTTCGGCCTATAAGTCAAGGTTTTTGCATAATTTGTATGCCCTGCGACTTCTACACCGAAGTGACTCATTTGTGTTTTTTCCCCATAAACCAATTTTTGGCTGAGATATGACTGTTTTCGTTCATTCTGACATTGAAAATATTGAACACTACCATTTTCAGCCACTAGATGGCACTCGAGTAGTATCCGCTTCTTCCATTTTTGGTCAGTGGGGTCGGCGGTGCCCATGTCCAGCAATCACATTGCGAGGGGCGGGGTACACCCTGGACGGGTCGCAAGTCCATCAAAGGCCGTCGTGTCATGTAATAGGTAAAAGGGGCTTTTAATGACACAATCGGCTTGCCTTAGCTCAACTGAGACGCACCTAATGTCAAGCAAACAAATAGTTGTTTTAGGTGCTTGTTAAATTTTGAAGAAATACACAGCGAGTCGTCCCCCTGCACACTAATGCTTCCGCGTATCGGCTTTTGAAATGCAGCTGATTTGACCGTCAAAGTGCATTTATTAAGGAAATGTTGAACTGAGACACACCTTTGCTATAATGTCGAGCAAACAAACAATTGTTTTAGGTGCATATCTTGTTAAACTTCAAAGAAATAAACAGCGTTCCTCCTTCCTGATTTCCTCCCCCTGCGCGCTCTGATGGCAGATACTTTTAAAATGCAGTTGATTTTACCATTAAAATGTATTTATTAAGGAAAAGTTAAGTTTTTAAGTGTTAAGCTTATTAAATTCTTGTCAAAGTCCTCCTGTGCACGTTCCTGCGGCCGCCATTTGGCAGCCAATTGATTTTTGGCACAACATGGCTCACATTTCTGCGTTGTCATCGGTGACACATAGCTGATGCGACTTCTACGGCTAAGCAACTTATTTATGTTTTTTTTTTCCACTTTATTAGACATATTTGGACTGATGTGACTTATAGGGTAGTGTGACGTGTATGGTGTAAAATATGATAAGGATGAAACAATAATCAAATTCTGCTTTAGGTTGTCTTTAATGGACCACAACTTTGTCATTGCTTAATGAATTTCAAGAGCTTATATTAATAGACCTGTTATAGATATGTGTTTAAATCATCTACATTTAGAGAAACAGATTTTAATTCTGACCAAATCGATGAGCCATGTTTGAGTGGGTCCAAAACCGAAGTATGTTAAACATTTTTTATTCTAAATAAAATATGCTAGTTCATACAAATATTTCTTCATAAACCATTATACTGCAGTCAGTTTTACACTAGTTATTTTTGCAGAAAAATGATAAAGTTCCTATCTGAAGGATGAAGCATACGGGCTACAGCTAGCTGCTGCTGCTGTTCACATTTGCAAAGAACCATATTATATGTTTTTTTAAATACCCACGAAATGCAAATGTTAATAAAATACATACACACAGGCATCCTTTTCCTATGCACGTTGCATCAGTTCTTGCAGTTGCATGGATACTGTATGTATGGAGGCAAAAACTTATATAAATGTGTAAATATATTAATAATTGAAAATGTTAAACAATTAAATAAACAGCGAGAACAAAAATCTATTAATATACACAGTGAACTGATATAGACTTTTAATACAGATTCTGCTCTGTTCTATACAATAGCACATAATATAAATATTTTACATTACTATTATTTTCTATACACGTGGTCATAAATGTAAATTACAGTGTACACATACACATACAGTATTAACACAAATACACTTACATGTGTTTTTTTTATATGTTTTAACTCTCCAACTCGCTACGAGTTTATATCACAATGACTGTTTTTCTGTCCTGCAGATGATTGTGACCAAGGAAAGGGTTTTTTGACTAAAACCCAAAACAAACAATTAAGTATTTACATCCCTGAAAAATATACATGAATACACAAGAAGTATTGTTTGGCTGTTTGGCTCACAACTAGTAAAAGGGGTGAGAGTAAAAGAGGAGCCCAAAGAGCTGTTCCAGATTTTGAGTCCATACAAAGTCAAAAGTGGATTTGATCT
Organism: Hypsolebias longignatus; assembly: GCA_031762435.1. Taxonomy (NCBI): domain Eukaryota; kingdom Metazoa; phylum Chordata; class Actinopteri; order Cyprinodontiformes; family Rivulidae; genus Hypsolebias; species Hypsolebias longignatus. Next base: position 28,628,218 of record JARVGV010001459.1, on the reverse strand, counting down.
ACTTCAGTGACACAAACAGTAGTGGTCTACTCTAACACCCAGAATACAACAGCTGATTGAGGGCTGGTTATATTTCTTTTTAGCCCCGCAAGTTTGGAAACAAGACACAAAGCCCTGAGGAGAAAGAGAGACAAATATAGTGGAACATGTCCAAGTTTTAGTCCAGAGGCTGTTTAGCTCTACAGTCATTCAAAATGCTGTTCAAAAATAAATAAATTAATAAATAAATAAAAACACCTGCGTAAAACAGCTGGTTAGTACGAAGGTGTGTCCATTGTCAGTGGCTGTTTTCATGCTGGGATCCCTTGTGTTCAGGTTTGCAAGTTAACCAGCACTGGCTTTAAAAAGTTTTCACAAAGTATTGCCCTTTAATTGTCTCTTTAAAACTGTAGTGATGGAGTTTAGTGTTTTTCTGTATACACATAAATACAAATGCCCAAATAAATATCCTTTTTTTTTTAACATCCAGTAGCCCCTGTTGTTTATCACATGATAAACTCCTTTGTTGTACTTTGTAGTATTTTCACTCAGTAATCTACAGTGCTGTGCAAACTTTTTAAACCACCCCTGACTTGTTTGTACTTTGCTTTCAAGGAACTTTCTTATACTCTCTTTTAAAAAATAAATTCATAATCAACAGTTTTCTAGGATTTGTACTTTACGTTTTCCCCATATTTTCTGTTCAGTTCTTGTAAATGACCAGGACAATACTATAAAGTGCTTAAAAATGTACATATTTCACAAGATATTTTTTGGGGGGAATCACCTTGTTGGTTTGAAATGATTATTTTATACTTTTAAAAATATGTAATCTTTTTTTGTTTTTATAGATTCAGATAAAACAAAACATGGGTACCACTTTACAATAACGCTCCCCTTTATGGCTAATAAATAGTTTATAGATATGTTATTAATTCCTCTATAAACACTTAATAAATCATATTTTTTTAATTATGCATTAATTAAGGGTAACAGAGATTCAAAACTGACTACTGTCTTGCCAAAATCTGTTCATATATATATCTCACAAGGTAGTAACTTAATCTGAAATGTTTATTATAACAACTCTAGAAGAAATATATAGGTGGCAGATTTGGCTCACTATTTGGTAAGAAACTGGACAGTTTTGTCACTCAGTCACTTTTAATTAATGCATAATGAACAATTATTAATGATTTATGGAGGAATTAATAACATGTATATATAAACTATTTATTAGCCATCTATAAGGGGATCTTTGTTGTAAAGTGATAATAAAAAATGGACCAAATTGTATTTTTGTGACAGTCTGAACAAAGCACTTATGAAAATAGGTTCTTTGCTAACGTTTTTATGTGTCAAACATCCTTTAAATTTTAGAGCCATTTTATGTTTAAATGATTCAGAGATCAGATGGAAGTAGCTCAACACAGAAGCAAAGCTTTCTTCCAAAATGGTCATTTACAAGGACTGAAAATGAATGCAAAACCAGACAAAGTTCACAGAAAAACTCTGAAAGGCCTTTAGAAAACTTATGGAAATATTGCTTTATATCACTTTGAAAGACTGCAGGACAGTCTGCTGCCTCAGAAACAAAACATAAAGAAATGAGAGATGGCTCAAGATGTTTGCACATCACGATTCTGTGTTCACATTCTCTTTGTTCACATCTAATGGGTCATTGCTTTGTTCATGTTTTATTGCACATAATCCTGGACAAACAAACATTTTTTTCATTAATGCAATTACAGATTTGTTGCAGATGGGCCTGCACAAATCGATGAACATACAACCTCAAATCAAGCAAACTTCCATTGTCTTAATTATCAGTTTACTTAGAAAAATAAAATACACATGCCTTTTAATGTTGTCACACAATCTTCTAAAACGCAGTATGGTGCCGACTAGAAATTACATAGAAATGAGTTTGTTTTTTTATTTTGGTTTAATTTTTGTGGTGATTTTTTTTTTGTTGTTTTTGTTTTTGCTGTTTAATTTTATATAAGCCTGTAAACTTTGCTATACCCTTTACAGATACATTGTTGTAAACATATAGCCAGACCATATAGTCAGCACCATAACAACATACTTATAACCAATTAAGGCATGGGAAAAAAAAAATGAAAGAGAAAGACGTCTGCTATTTAAATCATCATCACTGAGAACATCAGTGCAGGTAGATACTTGTGTGCTTTCACAGATAGTGACTAAATAGATCAGTGTGTGTCTCTGTGTGTGTAACTGTGCATATGTACATGCACATGCAGTTAAAAGTGCACACAGGAGTAATATTGTACTGTATGTATTTGCAATTATCTATACCTTACTTTGCACAAAGGGTGAACAATACTATTTTGAGTAGTCACGGCTAGGTTGTCATAATGCTTGGCTATTGTTGCCATAGCAATTTATAAAAAGTCCAAGGTGGACTAACAACAGCCTATGTCAGGAGAGCAAAGAGCAGCTCTGGGAAGAGCTCAAGGCTCACCTGTTTCCTCATCTGCAGGGGTTTGTCCTGACCTTTGTAAACAAACTCCTGCTCATTTGTCCTCACACCCACACACAAATACTCACACATTTCATCTCCATCAGCTTAGTAAGGTACAAACAATTCTTTTAAGTCACACAGAACTCTCAGACATGCAACTGCACTTTGAAGTCCAGCCTCATTCTCTCACCGCTTCCGTGAGACATCGGTCAGTGCCATCGCTGGCCTCCATTTTTGACTTGCGACCCTTTCTCTGGCCTCCCCCCTCCACCCAAGAGTTATGTATCACAGTTCCTCCACTGGGAGCGGGGTCCACCTGTAAAAGGGACACTACCCTTTTCTTAACGCGTGTTTTGAGGGCACGCCTTAGTTTCTGCCGGGTGAAAGCATAGAGCAGAGGGTGAAAGATAGTAGTTCCATATGCCATGGCCAGGAAGCACAAACGGAGCTCCACAAGGCTGTCACTGGGACCCATACAAAGGATGAGAACATTGACTGCAGACAGAGGGGCCCAGCAGCCCAGGAAAGTGGATATGATGATGAGGGACATTTTCAAGACGCGTCGTTGACGCTCCCGTCGGTCCCTATGTCTGCGCACCGCCCGTCTCAAAGCAATGATAGCGGACACCGAGGCCTGCACACCCATGGACGAGGCAGGCAGTGGTGTGGAGGCGTGGGTCTGAGATGATGCTGTAGGTGGAGTTGGAGAAGCTGGTGTGGCTGGTGTGGTAGCAATGGGTGTGGTAGCAGCAGTGCTGACAGTGGTTACTGTTGGACCGCTGTCGGACAACCCTAGGGGCATGGAAGAGAACGGCGGAGGTGATGTTGGTGTTGGTGTGGCAGACGGAATGAGGGGCGGATGACTAAGGTTCTGGTTCTGATTGGAGGACACTGTTTCAGTCGGCAGGCTAAGGTCCTTCCTCTTTCGCCTCCTGCAGCGTATCCTGCAGGTCTTGTCCTTTGATCGTGTATTCCTCATCATGTGGGAGCCAATGCGGATGTTGAGGGCCTGTAAGATCCTGGAGTAGGTGAACAGCATGGCCACCACAGCTATGAAGAAGCAGGGCACTTGGAGTAACAAGTGGTAATATATAGCCATGCCTGTGTAATACCCTTGCCCTCCAACACACAGCAGAGTCCTGTTCTGCCATACTGGTGGGCGGTGTGAAGGAGATGAAGGCAGAGTGGAGGGTAATAAAGGTGAGCTGGAGGATAGAATGGGCGTGTGTCCAGTATTGAGTTCTGACTCATTGCTTTGCCTGTCTGGCTCGTCGTCCTCACTATTCTCATTTGCTGAGAAGAAGTCCCCTTCAAGAAAAGGCAAGAAGAAAACAGCCAGAGACACAGCCCACACCGCTGCCAGGAGCAGTGCAGCCCGTCTGGGAGTCAGCAGACGACTAGCCGGACGCACGGAGATATCGTAACGATCCAGACTGATCACCAACACATTGACCGCTGTGGCCACGCTAGTGAAAGTGACACAGGCTTCATGAAAGCAACAAAGTGTGGCCAGGCTGCTGACTCCACTTTCATTAGCTGGTAGGAGGATCACAGCAACTGTAAGAGGCAAACAGAGCACGCACACCAGTATGTCGAGCACGTGGAGGTTGACTGTGACAAGGTTGCTGACTGAATCCACCAGGTTTGACTGAGCACAGTAGAGCACAAGTACTGTCAGGTTGCTGCTGAAGCCCAACACAAGCTCCAGCATCAGCACAGTGGTCAAAGACACCTGAAAACCGAGAGGGTATGATGCGCTCCAGCCTTCCTCCACACCCACCTCCCCCACTCCATCCAGTAGGCCTACCCCCTGACCATCGCTGGTCTCCAGGAGGTCACGATAGCCTTCGGTCTCCATTGATGCCACAGCAGTTCTTCATGCATAGCAACATTGGCCTCCAAACCAGACCATGGTCTTGATTTCCTTTTCCTCTGACTCAGATGAGACAGGGGTGAAGATGATAAGCAAAGCTGTGGTGGTATCTAAACAGAAAGCAGAGAAAAACAGAATGTGAGAAAAAAATAGAGAAAGGAGGACAGAGAAGAAACAAGAACTATGGCACTCAGCTTACATTTTTTAAATCAATACTGCACAACAGGCTCAAGTTGACACATTGAGATGAAAGTGATGCATGTTTAGATGGGCCATGGGACTCAGCAGATGAACATATGGAGATGTTTCAGAGATGATTTAATGCAGGACTTATCCTTGTAGATTTACAAGAATGACTTTGTTCAGATCCGAACTTTAGGGAATCTGTTATTGAAAGTGAACTTCATACTTAAAGTCAAAATTGCACAGTCCATTAGGAGTGTGAAATATCACACAGAGGTTTTCCTGGGGGAGTCAAGCTAGTACAGTAGTACTAGTAGTGAGTCCCTCGCTACTTCACTGTTCGTTTTTTGTGGACTCGTTATATCACGTTTTTTTCAAAGTAAGATTGGACATAACACACAACTGGCTGACTGATGGATGAGCCGCATGATCGGCATGGGACTTTTATTTAAAATAAATTATTTTAAATTACTGAGCACCTGCTGCACCTGTATGCAGGAGAAGCTTCCTCCTGCAGCGTGTCAGATCGCCGCTCTGCAGCAAAGAAGTGGGCGTGGCTGAGAGAGATGGCAGAGTGCTGCCAGAGGCAGAGAGCTGAGATCATGACATGCTGTGCTCTTTTAGAGTTTAAAAAATTGTTAGAGACACTGCAAGAGTATGGGAAAGGTTTTAAACATCTTAATATATACCTGTATATAAATACAGGTGGTCCCCGACTTATGGCGCCATCGACTTACGACAACTCGGACTTACGGCGCCGCCCCCAGTGACGTCCTCACACCTTACGTTGTCTTTTTAATGCAGCATTTTATGGTTTTTTTTTTGGAGTATTTTGTTAGCTAACTGCTTAGAAACACATTAAAACTGCGTTCTAAGTTGTTTTACATTGAAAAAAAAAAACGTTAAAAAACGTGTTTAAAATGCCGTTACCGTTCGCCATGTGGTTTCAGTTTTGAGTTACGGACGAAAATCCGGACTTACGGCGCCATGTGCGTTTGGCTCCGATTTATGGCAGAATCGAGTTGCCAACGGTCCTTAGGTCCGGAACCCGTTCGAAACTCGGGGACTACCTGTATATATTTACTAAAATAGATGTAACATTCTTACTTTGCAGTTTTCACCTGTCGCGGGGGTGTCTGAAACGTAACTCCTGCGATAATCGAGGGACTACTGGAATGAAATAAACATAAAAAGTACCCATCGGTACCGCTGTTTTTCTACACAGTGCAACTCTTACCCACTTGAATGTCTTACACCAAAAACATTTCTGCTTATTCCAGTCCAGAAAAACTTGCCTTGAAGCCTTGAAAACTACAAACGTTCACTATTCAAATCCCTCAGCAACGGAGGACATTGGCCTACCACTTGTTAATTTAAATGTCCTTGTATGCCACAGTTTTAAACAAATATCTTAAAAATTACAAAGCTTATAACAAAAAAGTACCTGTCACACAAAATGTGCACCATTTTGTTTCATTCCTAATTTTTAACTCTTTTTCTGCACTTCAATGCTCAGGTTTACACATGAAAAGAAGTTTGGCAGAGAATTAAAACCACCTTCATGACTGTAATGACTGGCACAACCCAGATTAGTACGAAACCAGAAACGAAACAGACTCAGACGTAAAAAGCAAGTGTTTATTATATACAGTGCAATTATTCGTTTGCAGGTTCTCTGGAGCATCTAGGGAGGAGAACAGGGTCAGCAGGTCCAGTTTAAAGTGCAGATTTGCTGAAGGTAATTCTTTTGTTTATCTTAAAGGTGGTGACACCAGGTGACAGAGTGGGTTGCTTTCCACGAGGAACTCCAGAGGAAAGGAACAAGACAAATGGGTGAGGCAGGTCTGGCAGGAGAATGAAGGGCCGAAACGCGACAGGTCTGACAAGCAGGGAGCAGGCAAGGCAGGTCTGGCAGGCGGACGACAGGCAAGGCAACAAGGCAGGATTCAAGCAGGCAGGATACTGCAGGCATAAAGAACAAGGTCAGCCGACTCACTAAAATCTCAGGTTTTCAGGCTGAAGGCATAAATACCAAATAAGGCTCAATGCTCCAGCATTGGGTCACACTTGGCTGCAGCCTTAAATATGGATGTTCCTCATCAGGTGGCATCAGGTGGATGGCCGGGCTTGAGGAACTCGGCGGCTGAGCCGAGCGGTCGAAGAAGGAGCCAAGATGAGTCAGCGATTTGGTAAGGCGTTTGGCAGCGACTGGGCTGTGAATGGACAGGAGGTTACAGAGGTTAATTTTGGATCAGGAAGTGAGTTTGATGAAATGGAAGAAAATAGTGCTGGAAATGAAGAATATTGGAGTAATGCAGCCGCTTCAAAAAACAGGAAAAAGCGGAAAAAACAGACATCAGCAGAAGATATTTCAAACCCAGAAAATGATGAGGAAAATGAAGTAGCACCTGAGAAAAAAAAATGAGCATAAAGCTATTATTAAATTAAATCAAGAGGGAGAATCTTTTGGTGAATGGAACCCAATTAAACTAACCAAAACAATAAGCAAACTAATAGGTGATGTCCAAAGTGCCAAGGTTTTGCAAAGGGGCACTAATTGTTCATTGCAAAGACAGTGTTCAACAAGGAAAGGCAATTAAGATTTACAAAATGGAAGGGGAGAAAGTTCATTGCAGTCCGATTGAAAAAAAAAATGAGTAGAGGAGTCATTAGTGTATGTGGAGCAAAAGTAAAAGAAATTAAGCGATTGAAAACAATAAGAAATGGAGAAAGATGTGACAGTCTGTCAGTCTTGATTAAATTTGAAGGAGAAAGCTTACCCAATAAAATCTTCATGGGATACATGAGCTATGATGTTAAACAGTACATTCCTCCTCCATCAAGATGTTTTAAATGTCAGAAATTTAGACATGTAGCAGCGATCTGCAAAGAGAAACGATGATGTGGAAGATGTGCAGGTGAACATGAGTATGGGAAATGTGAAAAAGAAGCAAAAATTCAATGTTGTAACTGTGTAGGAGAACACACTGCTGCTTACTGTGGATGTTAGTTCAGTTAAAGAGCAGAGGAAATCCAAAGAGTAAAGCTAGATCAAGGGATTACTTGTGCTGAAGCTGCAAAAAAAAAAAAAAATCCCAAATCAATCAGAGACCAAAACAAACAATAACACCAAACATTAAACCAAAGGCTTGTGATGGATGCTCTATAATACCCAGTGATTCAATGACAGTGAACAAAAATGATTTTGTGCTGTTTATGGTGTAAGTGATAAATTGTTCAGCTCAGACAGTAAAGAAAACTGGAAAGATCAAAATTATAGTGAAGGCTGCAGAAAAGTACCTGGCTGTGAACGACCTTGGTTGGAAAGCTGTAGAGAGTATGATGGGTAAAGGAGTAACACCATCTCAGTCAGAATGTGGTACTTCTACATAGTAATAAAAACATTTCAATGGAACTCTAGAAGTCTCATCTCAAATGGTCAAGATTTTAAACACTACACATCACAACTACAAGAAAACCTCATATTATCTGTATTCAAGAAACCTGGTTAAAACCAGAATCAGTTTGTTTTACATGGGTACACTGCAATCAGAAGAGATAGAGATAATGATTGATAAATTAATCAAATGAATATAAAATTAACAATTAAAGACATTTTTAGTAGTGATGTTAGTAGTCAAAGATCAAATTATTATTTTCTTGAAAAAAACAAACAACAGAGAGAATTTAGATGAGTTATCGAGGTTAAGTTGTTTTACAGATTTATTTATTTATTTATTTATTTATTTATTTATTTATTTATTTATTTATTTATTTATTTATTTATTTATTTATTTATTTTGATTGTCTCTCACAGTGGACATGCACCTAAGACGAAAATTTCAGACCCCTCCATGATTTCTACGTGGGAGAACTTGCAAAGTCGCAGGGCGTTCAAATACTTATTTTCCTCACTGCATGTTAAAGAAATGAAACTACGAGGTTGGCATTAGCGTAGCTTGCACTGATATATATATAACATGTTTATTCTAATAGCTAACAGCATTTTGTGAATCAACCATCAACAATCAAATACATGATGTACATGATGAAAACATCGGACTGATGTACTCTTGTTGTGACTCTCGTAATATTATCTGGTATCTCGTAAACCATAGAGGAGGTGACTCCACTGCACAGCACTGGAATAGAAAACTTAACAGGCCTATGCATTAAACATATTGTAGAATACAGTGTAACATTCATCACTGTCAAGAGGAGAGTTTGTATAAATTTAAATGCACTGAAGCGTTCAGAGCATTTTTTCCCCCCTCTCCTTTTCCTTTGTCTATGTGAGGAAGTATATTTATATCACTATCAAGCTGCCTTATGTTTTGTAACACTGCAGGATTAAAATGAAGACTTCAACAACATGCTGTGCAGCTCCTGGCTTTAACATAGGTCAAATTCAGATTATTTTCAATTTGCTTAACTGTTAACGGTTTCAGTGCTTTGTCTTAACATGACCTGACGTTGGCTGAATAAAAAATAGAAAGCAGAAGAAAAAAAAAATGCTATGAGATTTGTGGGAATAACTTACTCAAAGATGTAGCCTAGTTTAAAGCTAATCGTGTCTTCAAGTGCAAAAAATGTATTAGGAACAAAGACATAGCTGTGCAAGAGCCTGACAGTATTAACATTAGAATAAATTGCCTAACCTTTCCACCATCCACTGACAAAAACAGGAAAAATGAAAGATAATGGGTTATTATTCACTGAGGGATCCTATACATAATAATGATCTCATCAATAATGGTACACTGGGACTTGCATACGAAGGCTCCTGTGGCATAAAAAAGGCATTTAATAGAATTACTTATGTTGAATCATCAGTCCTGTTCCAATCTTTAACTAGTTGTGTAGAAAAAAGAAGTATGTGTTTAAAATAAGTGAAAATATAAAAAACAGAGATAAAAGAAGTCTATTATGTGACAGTTATTTGCTGCTCTGTTTCCATCCTTCAGCCATGAATCAATTTGCCGAGTAGCACAAGCAGAACCACACGAATGAGGCACATCAGTGCTAGCTTTAAGTACAAGGCAGTAAGTGGGCAATAGACTTACAAAGTATTGCTGTGTTCGCCTGACAAATGCAATAAACAGCATTATCCTTCAGAGGTAATGCTGGTGGTGGCGGCTGTGCTCCACAGCCCTGGGCCCACCTCCTCACGGTGGAGCACATGACAACACAAGACTCTGTAGAGCTGGTTGTAGCAGGGTGGAAGCGTGGGGGTTCTCATGGTCGAGGAAGAAAAAGTTATGACCGAGGCTCACATGATGGGAGGTGTGTCTGTGAGGCAATGCACAGAATAAATGAGGGCACTATCACCTGTCATATTTCACAGTTTCTTTGTTCTAAATAAGACAAAGACCATGAGAGGCGGGCAAGCAGAAAGCTCTTAGGAGGCATAAACAGCTGGAGAATGCTGCACCTCCACAGCACTGTGACCCGCACTGCAATAAATCTGCATAAAAGGGCTTTGATTGAGGCAAAGTGATCAAGCAAATGAAATATCTGGGCTTTAGCATACACCCAGTGAAGTGAGCTGAGCTGCTTTATAACCCTTGCTTTAGGAAAAGCTCGCCCCCCCCCCATGTCCTGGGCAATTTGCTTCTATTGCATGCTCTGGTTTTACTTTTATAGAGTTTGTATTTTAGCGCTTGTTTGCATGTTTGAGAGCTTGCTTGGACAGTTTGATTCTAGACTAAATAAATATGGATTTTACTTTTTTAAAATTTATTTAAACTTTATTTATACAGGTAGTCTCGTTTAGTCACGAGGACTCATTTTCAAGGGAGACCTGTTTTAGTCAGATGTTGCAGTATTCAATGTGTTGCTGTTAGCAGAGTGCTTCTGTTAGCAGCATGGTCCTGTTAGCAGAGTGCTTCTGTTAGCAGCGTGGTTCTGTTAACATCATGGTCCTGTTAGCAGAGTGGTCCTGTTAGCAGCATGGTCCTGTTAGCAGACTGGTTCTGTTAGCAACATGGTCCTGTTAGCAGTGTGGTCCTGTTAGCAGACTGGTTCTGTTAGCAGCATGGTCCTGTTAGCAAAGTGTTTCTGTTAGCAGATTGGTCCTGTTAGCAGCATGGTCCTTTTAGCAGAGTATACAGGTAGTTCTGTTAGCAGCATGGTCCTGTTAGCAGAGTGGTTCTGTTAACAACATGGTCCTGTTAGCAGAGTGGTTCTGTTAGCAGCATGGTCATGTTAGCAGAGTGGTTCTGTTAGCAACATGGTCCTGTTAGCAGAGTGGTCCTGTTAGCAGTGTGGTCCTTTTTTGTGTCTGCAGATTCTACACTTCAACCCAAAGTATGAGCTGTTTCCAAAGACCCTGCTGTCCGGGTCGAGCACTGCACACAGCCTGCAGGGAAACTGGCCTCCACTGAGAGCGACTCTGCCTCCAAGAGTGAAATATTGGATTTATCTAAAATAGTTCACGACTAAAGTGACCAAAATATTTTATTTTTTAGTTGAGCTGGCCAAAAATAATAATAAAAAAATAAAAAAATAAAATAAAACATAATTACACATACTCATAAAGACAAACCACCTGATTATAAAGTGTGCAGAATGTATCTAGAAACTGGATCTCTGTCACAGTTTATAGAAACTATGAGAAAAAATGTTTCATTTACAAAGTAAAATTTGTAGCTTTACAACTTTCAAAAGGCAACATTTCAAGAAGTATAACAAATAAAAGATCCTTCAAAGAGTCAATGCAATAGTGAGCATAAAGTATAGTTGCTCCTGGAAATAAAAAATGTAACTGTCTAAACATAAAACCAATTAAACAGTTGAAACTGAAAACTCTTGGATCAATAAGGTGACAATAAAAGACACTGTGCTATGTAAACCTGTCAGGTAATCTCATGTGTGGCTTTGTAAAGTGTGTCGCAATAGTTTACCAGGTTTAGCTATGGCTAGCACTCATAGTCTAATTTGCCAATAGTTTAAAGCTTCAGTGTAACATTAAGAGTAAGTAATTGGCAATTGAGAAATAAAAATATATAACGATGTGATCTAACACATCTGAAGCAGAGTTTGTTGCAATGCCCATTATTGTCACAAGATGTCACTAAACTATGTAGTTGATGCCTTTAAATTCTAAAAATATTTAGTTTTCTAAATCAGCAGATACTTAACCACATTTTCAGGTTCTAGACGAAAATTCCTCAAAACATTGAAGAAGTAGGATGTCATCTTTTTCCCTTCTTCCTTGCATTTTTAATTAACAATTATTAAATATTTGAGATAGGATAGACGTGATGGGATCTACATTTTTAGATGTTTCCCTTTTAACCAGTTAATCAAGATTCCGTTTTTTAATTTTTATTTTTTTTTAATACAGTAATACAGTATATAATACACTAGTCCCTCACTACTTCTCAGTTCATTTATTGCGGACTCGCTCTATCGTGGTTTTTCAAAATAAGATTGGACGTGACACACAACTGGCTGATTGATGGATGAGCCGCACGATCAGCATGTAAATTTTATTCAAAATAAATTATTTTAAATTATTTAGCACCTGCTGCACCTTTGTGCAGCCCACACTGCAGGATAAACTTCCTGCTGC
>JARVGV010001459.1:28522994-28535267 GCA_031762435.1 Hypsolebias longignatus | reverse complement strand
GTGTAGAACCACTAGACTGAGGAACAGCTTCTACCCTGAGGCTGTTAGACTCATGAATCTCTAATCAGGATAATCACTGTAAGAAAAAACACATCATGTTGCTGCTTATCTGTTTCATGTTGCTGTGTTCATGCGTGCTCATCTGCTCACACAGACTCATGTTCGTGCTGCTGTTTAGTGTATTTTTTTTTAAGCTATTAGTGCTTAGCGTATATTTTTAGTTGATGTTTATCTTAGTTCATAGCTTAGATCTTATTATTAATTTTTTTTTGTTTACATTTTATTGTTGGATGTAAATGGGACACTGTGTACACAGTTTCATTCCACCACATGTACCACATGTGGTGCGAATGACAATAAAGAAACTCTGACTCTGACTCAAATGTTAAATATAACAACTCTAGAGGAAAATATATGAACAGATTTGGCTCAGTATTTGGCAAGGAACTGGTCCGTTTTGTCTCTGTCACCCTAAATTAATGCATAATAAGCAGTTGTTGGTTATAAATTGTTTATAGGGGAATTAATCATTTATACATAAACTATATTATTTATTAGCCATCTTTAAGGGGAGCCTTATTGTAAAGCGACACCCAAATATGTAAGATGCACAACCTGTAACCAACTGTAAATTGTGAAAAACTGCCTGAAAAGCAGAAACTGAAATGCACCATGAAAGGTGTAGGGTTTGGTTGACAGATTTGAAACTACTGTTCAGTTACAGTATTGCTGATCATGTCCAAAATAACATTCAATCTTCAAAAAAATAAATAAATAAATAAATAAAAAAAAGGAAAGAATAGATAGACATAAATATGATTTTTTTTTTTTTTTTTTTAAATGCACTGACTTTATGTATTTTCATCTGTGGCGTAGAAACACTGAGCTGTACAGGTTGTGCACTGACAACAAGAAAAGGATAATGTCAGGAATTTAATTTGAATTAGTCAAAAAACGGTCATCGATTGGAATAAATCATATGGACCAATCACATTCAGACAGTTCATGGACATCAATTTTGGAAGCTCTGCTTTACTTCAGCTCACCGAGACGCAAGTCGTGTTTGAGACACAGAGAGGACGAGCTGGATCCCCAGGGTGCTGCTTAAATATTCTTGTTAATCTCTTCTAAAGATAGACATCTCTTTGACATCTAAATAGGTTCAGACCGTCGTCTTCTAAAGCTTCACTTTAAAACCTAATTTATTCCAGACAGTTATGGGCTTTTTGGATGTTTAGAAATATTTTAAAGAACAACTATAGAAAAAAATAAAGCTCTGGGTTTTATTAGTCGAGATGAACTTGGGCTTTTAAACCGTAATGTTTCAGGTAATGTTGTATTTTTCAATCTTTAAAATCTGCTTGAGACAATTAAACCAAATCAAACAGAAAAAAAAACATTTAACCAACAAGACATCTTTTAACAACCTCATACATCTTTTTGTCTTTTCTATCTAAAGCAGGTCAATTTGGAATCCAATCTAATAAAGGCAACTGCATTAACTGGATTTCTTTAGCCAGCAGCTTGGCAGATAGAGCAGACACTCACCTTCCCTGGGGGGCCACTGTCCCCCTGCTCTCCCTTTAATCCATGCTGTCCTTGAGGTCCAGCTATGCCCTGAGGACCAAATTACATAATGTTAGAAAGGAGGAGGGTTTAATGGAAAAACAATAGGATGCACACCAAAGGTGCACAATAAATAAATAAATAAATAAATAAAATCTGACATGCACATGCAGTACCTGCTTTCCTGGTAATCCAGGAATTCCTTCTTTCCCTGGGACTCCGTCTCTTCCTGGAACTCCAGGTTTACCAGACTCACCCTGAGGAGCAGAGCATTCCACCCTGAATGTCACTTGTTTGTAGTTTTTAGAAAAATGTCCGCAGTCGTCTCTTCACTCTCGTCTTCCCTTCTTCCATTTATTGTGTGAACGCTTGTGAAGCGTACACACTATTGTGATCCATTTTTCTTCCGTATGTTTTTCTGCTTCTTTCTTGTTCCACAGTCTGTGTGCTATTTCAACAATCATATTTCAGAATGTCCAGAACGTTCAGGACAATCATGCTATGAATTTTGGTATTGATGCAACTTTAGCTTTTTGAAATTTTTAGCCTTTACTGACATTTTTTTTCCTCACAGGAAATGAATGGAGCTCATTTTACATCCTTCAAATCTTTAAATCTGTTTACAACTTTGATTCTTTCAGCTAACTATAACAGTTTTGTGCTTCTTCTAACTTCTGTCTGCTAATTTCAGCTTGTTATGCTCCTTTCAGCTAATCTGTTCAATTTTCAGCATTTTCTACTATTTCAGATACTATTTAGCTGTTTTATGCTTATTTTAGCATTTTCAACTAATTCCAGATATTTTGCACTGATAACATTTTTCAGCCTAATTCGTCAAAAATGTGCTCTCTCCACTTCCTTTTGGTAATTTAAGCTTCTTTCTGTATTTTTAGCTACTTTTCAGCAGTTTTTGTTGTTGTTGTTGCTAATTTCAGCTTTTTTTCCTGATAATTTCCACTTTTTTGTGCTCATTTCTGCTTCTTTCTGCTTACTTGGGCAAATTATGCTCTCTCTGTTTCCTTCTGGTAATTTCAGCTAACCTTTTAGTATTTATTAGCTAATTTCAACCGTAGACAAATTCATTTTTGTGGTAATTTCCGTGACTTACAGCTTAATTAACTTATTTCTATTAATTTCAGCTTGTTATGCTCCTTTCAGCTCATTTATGATAGTTTCAGTTTTTTTTTTTCTATTTCAGCTACTATTTAGCTGTTTTGTGCTAATTTTAACTTTATCAGCTCATTCTATATTTTGCGCTTATTTCAGCTTCTTCCACTTCCTTCTGGCAGCTTAAGCTTCTTTCTGCCTTTTCAGCTACTTTTCAGCAAATTTTTGCTCATTTCAGCTATTTTAACTAACTTCCTAATTTTTGTGATAATTTCTGCTCATTTCAACGTATAGTAATTCAACAAATACAGTATATGTATTTTCTGATTTAATCTGGTAACATGGGCTTGTTTGTGTACTTCAGCTATGTTTCAGCAATTTTTTGCTAATTTCAGCTATTTAAACTAACTTTCTAATTTTTGTGATAATTTCTGCTCATTTAAACGTACAGTAATTCAACAAATACAGTATGTGTATTTTCTGATTTAATCTGCTAACCTGGGCTTGTTCGTGTACTTTGTTTTAGCAATTTTTAGCTGATTTTGGCTGTTTTTCAGCAAGTTCTTCAGCCATAAGCATTCACACTGTATTTTTGCAGGAAATGCATTTTCTCTAGTACTATTTACATCAGCATCCAGCAGCACAGTATGTCAGAGCAAATACAAGATAAGAATTGTAGAAATGGAGATTGCATTGATTACTCTTAGTGAGATGTGAACACGTTCCATGCTCATGCTAGCTCAATCACAAAATGTTGCTGTTACTTGTCACTTAAAGCTGGTTACAGACGTTTTGGCCTTTTTGTTTAATTACCTTCAGCACAATTGAAATGTCCCAGGGACAAAACATTTTTTTCTCTTTCCCTTTTTTATTTTCTTTCAGTGCAGCAACAATAGCCGCCAGAAAAAAAAAATACTCACCACTTGCCCCGACAGCCCTGGGGGGCCCTGCGGACCCTGCAGGAAGAAACAGATACTATAAGGCAACATATTTTATTACACACCGAGAGGATTTTTTTTAATGTCACAAAAGAACAAGAATGAGGCTGTCAATGACATGAAGCTGTGATTTATGGAAACACATACTACAGCTCCTGGAGGTCCTGGGGGTCCTGGTAGACCTGTGCTCCCCTGAGCACCAGGAGGACCCTGCAGAGAGGTGAAGTAAATTAAATTACTGCAACTTTTATAGCCCTAATGTTTGGACCATTGTATAACGGGATACAGAGACAATTAAATAATAAAAAATAAAATAAAATAAATAAAAACTTTGGTTTTCTTACCTGGACACCAACTCCTGGTTCTCCTTGATTACCCTGTCACAAACAGAAAGTTGCTTGTAGTTTTGTCAGCGTGCAACGAGACACAAAATGATAAATGGTGCAGTGATCTCACCTTCAAACCCTGAGGACCTGGCTGTCCAGTAGGACCCAGAGGGCCCTGATTAAAGAAACAATGAAAAACCTCTCATTTAAATGTTCCATTTAACAACTGTTAATAGGAACGTCCTCGTTTTTCCACGCTTGTCTTACTTACAGTTGGTCCCCTTATGCCATTCTCTCCTGGGTTTCCCTGTGTGCAAAATTTTACACAATAATGTTTAAAAATGTGTTTTAGCTGCAGCTACACAGATGCCACATGTTAGAGGAACATTTTAGAAAACTGTACAGACTTTATTGCTGAAACTCAAAAGAAAATAAAACTCATCTGTAAATCACAGAGCAGGAATTGACTTTACTGAGTGTTTATTTTAAGGAAAAAATATTTTGAGAATTTCAATGAGACTTAGTGAGCACAAAAACTTGCACACTTCAGGTAAAAGCATAATTTGTAAAAAAAAAAAATAATAATAATAATAATAATAATCTAAAAACTTTGTTTTCCCCTCACCTTGAAAAAACACTGCAGGTATTGACTTTAATTTTGTGATTACAGTGTTTTTATTGCTTGTGAACTACATTTAATGATTTAAAAAATCACTGATGTCTTGAAAATCATTCAGCTCGTGTCTGTAAATATAATTTTCTCTTAACTTTCAGAAACAAAGTAAGGAACAGTTTCTAAAAATGTGGACTTGACATAAGGCACACATTTTTTAAAGTGATAGTTCAAACCTTTTGAAGTGGGGTTCTGTGGAAAAGTTAGGAACAATATACATATCACCTGTTGCTCTCTGAATAACCTCATTGAAGAGAAACAGAGCTTAAGTTTGACTGAACGGATGAGATTACTGCTAGTTAGAGTAGGGGCAAAACCAAAATGGATTGCTGTCATCTTAAAATAAATCAAGACCCTAAAACTTTGTTATTTCAAATGTAATTTGATCAATAGTTTTTACCTTGTCGGCTGCGACCTTAGTCACAGAGCAGAAAGTACAGAGAAAAAAGGCTAAAGTCTTCCTCCAAGCTAAGTTAATGACTAGTCAAATAAGGGCCAGTTTTATTTTGTCTTATAAAACAACAAAAATGGCATACAGGTGTGAAAGAACATCACATTATAGACAATCACTTTAAACTGATGAATAAAAAGCTTCATTAAACAATTAGCATTAAGCAAAATTGTTGAATATTAGTTGATTTAGCGTTCTTTCACATCTGTGTAACATTTTTGAAAAAGTTGCTTTATAAGCCTGAAAAATGGCTCTCATTTGGCCATCCATCAGCCTCACCTGGACAAAAATTACTGCCATATTTTTTATACTTTGAACTCTTTGACTGATGTGTCTAATAAGTTACTAGCTACTGATACCGTAATTTTCACTATACAAGTCACAGTTTAGTTTTTTTTTTTGTTTGTTGTTGCATACATTAGCATGCCTGTAATTGTATAGCGAAATAACTTATTTATGTTTTTTTTTTTTTTTCATACTTAAAGCCCAATTTTTTGGCTGCGATCTGATGACTTAATTCATTCTAACATGGAAAATATTCAACACTACTATGTTCAGCCACTAGGGGGCCCTAGATTAATATGGCAAGCCAAGTATCTCATTAATGGGTAAAACAGGCTATTAATGAGACACTCGGCTTGCCATACCAAGCCACCTTCATCTTGCTCCAGAACTCCTGGAGAAAACATCAAATCAGCTGCATTTCGCCTGGGCGGCGTGGCGAAATGCAGCTGATTTGAGCATTAAAGTGCATTTATTAAGGAAACGTTCAACTGAGACGCACCTTCGCTATGATTTCAAGCAAACAAATAACTTTTAAGTGTTAATCTTGTTAAATTCTTGTTAAAGTTCTCCCTTGCACGCTCCCGCAGCCACCATTTGGCAGCCAATTATGTTTTGGCACAACACCAGCCCATATATCCGGGTGGTCAGCGGTGATGCGTAACAAACGAGATGCATCAGTGGTGATGCATAATAGATTTGACTTATATGGCAAAATGATGTGTTTGTTGTTTTTTTCCACTTTATTAGACATATTTGGACTGATATGCGACTTATACAGTGGTACGACGTGTACGGCGGCAAGTGCAGTAACTTTTTGATAAAACATTGCTTCAAAACTGACCACATTATCCTTTTAAATATGTTTAACTTTTCCAATGGATCCCACTTGAAAAGATTTCAACTATTTCTTTAAGGTAAATTGGCGCACACAAAATATAGTATGTGCTATATTTTTGTGCTAAATAACGGACCACACTGAGTTTCTAACACATACATTTATACACAGACAGTTTTACAAGGAGACATTAATATTCAAGACAAACGTAAACAATTTAAACAGTTTAAAAACAGTCAGTCATGCACAAGCTCTGAAACACCAGCACTGTGTAGAGAAGAAGCACAGGGACACCAGGCACAGCTGCATGCACAATAAGCAGACTCAACAGTAAATATGTTTCCCCCACCCCTTTCCTCCCCTGCACACCATCAGACAGACACACACAAACACAAACACTCATTGAGACACACACTAACACTGGATTCAGATGAAGGCTCCACCTCAGGATATTATCTGACTCCATTTCATCTTTTCTAACATTATCTATTTGTTTTTCTTAATTTCAGGTTTAAATTTCAACTTTTGACTTTGATATGTATTGGGGGCATTTTCAAGGTCTGACTCTTATCCCAGCTGCCAGATTATGTTCTACATTGCAAATAAATTAGGATTATAGCAGTAAATTGTGTCTACATGTTACAACACAGAGTGTGCATCCTGATGACAGGTTCTCCATTTCCCCCCACATATCAAGATGCTTGATGTCTAAGCTACAGCCCACAGGCGTCTCAATGGCTTGTGTCCACGCCCACTTGTATCTGGTACAACCCAGACGTGTTCTTCAGACCCTCTCTCCTGCAGAGTTAAAGCATGCCAGCCAGCAGCAGAAAACCTACCGGTCTGCCTAGAACTCCGGGGAACCCAGGCAAGCCCTAGAGAGGATGAAAGTCAAAAGAAAGAAGACGACAGGAGGGTGGTGAGACAGACAGGTGGAGAAAAGCATTGAAATAGGGGAAACACAGATATGAACAGAGATAAAACAGACATGGGGAGAAAGACAGTGAGAGTGGGGTGTTAGCTGCACAGCTGCAACAGGATCAATAAAGCCTCAGCACAAGGAAGGGGGAAAAAGAGAGCTCTGTTTGCTTTTTGCTCGCAGCCAACCCAGTATTTTAAGTCTGTCAATCAAACCTAAAAGCAGACTGGGTTATGGGTTACTCACTGGTTGGCCTGGAGGACCAGCAGGCCCTGCTGAGCCCTGCTCCAACATGCCGGGAGGGAAAATAAAAATAATGAGGAATATTGAATTTCTTCTTACAATTACCTACAGCAACACAGCCAACCAGGACTTGGACAACTTCTCGACAGTGTTTTTAATTAGGGATGCACAATATTGGATTTTTGGCTGATATATGATATGCCGATGTAATAAAATTATTGGGCCGATAACCGATACCAATACCTATATCGATATTTTCCCTCTAGACCAGGGGTCTGCAACCTTTACGATCAAAAGAGACATTTTACGCCATTGTTCACTAAATTAAAAGCGTTCAGAGCCACGACAACCTGCTGTGATTATCAACTGGTGGCCCATGGGCCACTTTAGGTTTGTTGGAGAGGGCTTCTGTGGCCATTGCAGTTCTATAAATTAATAAAAACTATGAACTATGCAGACCTATGGGTTTTTTTTTAATTGTGAAAAAATTAAGTACAGTATAGAAATAAAGCATAAAGTTAAAATGAGTGTTCTTTCCTCCTTGTACATGTTCCAGCAAAAGAAATGTCAGGAAAACTGCTAAAACTAGTCCTTTCTTGTTGTTTGTAGAACAAACAGTAAAACCCAGTTTTCTGTCAGTTTTGGTCAAAGCTTGAAAGAGCCGCTACAGAGGGACCAAAGAGCTGCATGTGGCTCCAGAGCCACAGGTTGCAGACCCCTGGTCTAGATCGTTCAACTGTTGACTCATTCTCTCTAGCATCTTTCACATCAGGTTCTTTGATATTACAGTATAGGGTGCTTTAGTAAGAGTATATTATTAGTCATTGTGCTGCCACAAAATAAATTGTGAGGTCTAAAAACACCTTTATTGTACTAGAGTTGCAAAGAGAAGTTGTATACAAGTACCTTATATATGACTGAACTACTGGTATGATGGTGTGGGAGAACACCAACAGATGTGAATTCAGATGGAGAAAACACCATTTGGGACAGATTCCTGTGAAGGCTGCCATGGAAGCTAAAAGGTGAAATGACTTGTGTACGTGTGTGTCAAGTCATGAAATCCCATGTAAATCAGATCAAAGGAAGTATCGATGTTCAAAGAAAAAACTTCTAAAATGGTCAGAATCTGCTGGACACAGGAGGGTTCAGTTCATTAAGAACAGGTGTAAACATTATGTGGTTAGGTGAGCTTATGGTTGAGGTAGAATAACTTTGTCATACAGTAACAGCAGCATGTGTACTGTTATTCTGATCAGAGCAAACATGACTACTTCTTTATCCTAAAGACTAATCACTTTGTGTTTTGGAGTGTTGCTTCCTGTGGCCTACATCAACTTGACTGGTGAGCTGATATGAGCGCGCGACTGAGGATCTGAACTCAGCTGTCGTTTGCTGATGTGTGTTGCTGTGACCGTCCAACTGTCTTGACTCTTATCCAGAGTGACAGATGTAAACTAAAAGAAGCGAGCCTGCAAAGACCCAGTTTCCTACTGGCCCAAATGTGACCTCGGCGTGCCTCTGTTTTGACTAGTGATAATTGGTTAAATCATGAAAGTGGGATCAAGTATGGTGAACAATAGGCAAGTATAGATTAACCACGTTGTAACAGGTCATGATGTGATTGGGTCAGTCGTAAAACTATGGACCACAGCAGGTTTGAGATAAAATCTGGATGAATCAGTTTATGTCTTTGACCTGATAACATCCATCCATTTAAATGTTTGATAAACCACTAGAAGCAGGTTAGTTTTTACAGGCATCCACTTTAAAATATAGTAGGAAAATTGTCAAGTTTATGTTCACGTATAAAGCATTTATTAAACAAATATACAGGAAGCAACATGATGAACATAAAAATGAACTAAACAAAGACTTAAAGCACAGGATTCTATCAAAAATGCAGTGAAATCACTATATTTTCAAGAAACTTCTAGATTGTCTCCTGTAGTGTCTTTATTGCCTGCAACTGAAAGCAAAGCAGAAAAACAAATGTGTGTGTGTGTGTTTCTGTGTGTATGTGTGTGTGTTGGGGGGGGGGGGGGGTGGTAGAGCTGTCATTTCTAACCAGGGCCTGAAGCCCGGCCCGATCCGACTCGAATTCAGGGCGGGCTGGACCATGATAATGTGCTAGATGGGTGGGGCGAGTCGGTGTCGAGCTTTTGATGGCGTCAGTGGATCAGCCAGAATCCAATTATATGACAACATGGTTTGCCATACTTTTCAATTATATGGCAACATAGCTTCCAATTCTATTTCAACATGGCTTGCCATACTACACCAGCTGCACGTGACCAGCCTTGAAAGAGATAAAATAAAGTTCAGTTAAGTTTCAGATGGGACTGTACTGCCAGGAAGCCATCCATGGCCAAAATGGACGTTCGTTCAGCCGCTGGACTCAGTGGACGCACGAGGCCGCCGACTCAAACAGGTGAGATCACAGAGCAGACGTCAGAGTGGTCTTAATGCACAATGCAGGCAGAAACAAGGTTTTAATGTACTTTGATGGCCGTGAAAGGACAAACACCCCTTCAGCTCCGATCTTCTGCTCCTGTTATTCAGCTGCTCACGTCCGCTGACCGTTAGTAACTATACAAGCAGTCAAAGCTTAATTAAAAATGGTGGGGGTGGGGGTGGGGGGTGTTTCAGGTTCTGTCCTGTAACTACTGTTAATTTGTTGGATTGGGTGGGGTTCGGAAATTATGACTACGGGCTGGGGCCGGGTCGGATCAGATTAAGGTAAGCTGACATTGGCAACCATCTTGAATCAGGTTGGCTCCAAAAGCTAATCAGCTGTAAAGGTACATCCAATGATGACTTTCTTAGAGTTTCATTAAAAGTTGCTCAGTTCTTCATGTTTTGCTAACAGAGAGACTTGAAAAGACACAAACATAATTACTCATAAGCAATACTAAGCATGTTTACTTTTGATTTTGATCTATGCAACCAAATATAGAATAAAAAACAATAAAAAAAAATATTTAAAAGGAAAAAATAAACAAATTGTGTATGTGAATGTCTCAGACGTGCATTTTGAAGAGATTCCACACCTGAAACAAACCGTGCTGATAACTGAGGTCAAATCTAGAAGCCCCATGGAACATTTGACTTGCGGTGACCCATACGTGTTCTGAGAATATGTGAGCATTTATCTAATAGTTTTATTCTAAGCACCTTTTCTCTTTCTGTGTGGGCCTGACTGTTTTAATCCATGTTCTTATCAGGATTAGAGTCATATGAAGCCATGGTCACAGTCTAATTGCTGGTGACAGATGCTCTGTTGTTGTGCATCTTCATTGTTGTTCAGCATGCCTGGCTCGTCGTCTGCTGATCACTCTGCTGCTAAGTTCATATGAATTCTGATGTAAGTTACAGTGTAAAGGGAGCGTTTGACCCATAATTACAACATGGACCCCCCCCCCCCCACACACACACACACACCACCCCTCTTTTCTTTTCTTTAAAGACATCAAAATAACAAGCTGGGAGGAGCTTCAGTTTCTTATGTTATCTAAAAACCAGTCATATTGTCTAAGCTTAACTTTTCATATTTAAACATGAAAGATGCTGGCCTTTGACACAGTGGACCATCAGATCCTTCAGTCTCGCTTGGAGAACTGGGTGGGCATTCAGGGTCCTGCTCCACAGTGGTTTAGATCCTATTTAACAGAGAGATGTGTTTGTGTACATATTATATTGGTGCTGTTGAGACTTCTGTAGCACCTCTCACACGTGGAGCACCCCAGGGATCTATACTTGGCTCTCTTCTGTTTTATAACTTGAATCCCACACTCCTCAGTTACAAATAAAGTCCTGTTGTTTTGTTTTTAACTTTTTTTCTGAACTCTCTTCTGTTATCCCTTTATTTACTCCCTCTGGGACATATTCTCTGGAAACACGGTGTTACTTTTCACATTTATGCTGATAACAGCCAAATTTATGTTCCATTAATACAAGATAAATAGTACTCCATGAACTAACTCCTCGAATGTATGGCAGAAGTCAGAGCATGGATGTTACTGAACTTTTTACATTTTAATGAGAAAAAGACAGAGGTCTTGTTGTTTAAGCCCAGTGAGAGTTCCAAAGTTCATTCTGATCTGGGTCCTTTAACAAAACATCTGACTTAGACAGCCACTAACCTGGGTCTAAGGCTGGACAATGATTTTAAACTGGATGCTCAGATTAAATCTGCGGTCAAGTCCAGCTTTTATCACCTGAGACAACTGGCCAAGGTGAAATCATTCCTGTCACAACATCATTTTGAGATTTTAATCCAGGTTTTCATCACAACTCGTCTGGACTATTGTAATTCACTTCATGTTGGTCTGAGCCCGTCATTACTGACTCGACTTCAGCTGGTTCAGAATGCTGTTGCTCGCTTTTTAACTGGTACCAGAAAACCAGAGAACATCACCCGTTTTAAAAATCACTATACTGGCTCCCAGTTCGTTTCCGGATTAATTTTAAGGTCCTTTTGTTTGTATTCAAATGTTTTCTTGGTGTTGCCCCACTGGGGAGCAATTTGGGATTGGGTGTCCTGCTCAGAGACACCACAAGGTGTGCAATGACCGGGGATCGAGCCCAGGACCTTTGGGTCCTGAGTCGGCTGCCCTGCTCCTGCAGCATCTCGGCCTTATTCATTTCTCGACGGGTATGTGTTAGCAGAGCCATATAAAGAGAGAGTTGCGACACTCCCATATACTCCCATTGTAAGAATGGAATGCGGAAGTCACGTGGGCAGTGAATTGTTCCAAACAACAGCGGTTTTAGCATTGAACGTAGTTCATTCTTGGTGTTTCAGACATATTTTCTCTGGTAAGTTGATGAAAATGCAAATTTTTTTTTTTTTGCCATTGTGAAGCGTTAGCTGACTGTTCTGTAACAGTTTATCAACATTAATACTTCATGTCGCCAGTTTTTGTTAATT
>JARVGV010001459.1:28512470-28522894 GCA_031762435.1 Hypsolebias longignatus | reverse complement strand
TCTTTATGGACTTTGCTTTGTGCACTGGTGCACAGTCATGTTGGAAGAGGAAGAGGCCAGCTCCAAATTGTTCCCACAAAGTTGGGAGCATGGCATTGTCCAAAATGTCTTGGCATGCTGAAGCAGTCAAAGGTCCTTACACTGGAACTAAGGGGCCAAGCCCAGCTCCTGAAAAACAACCCCACACCTTAATCCCCCCCCTCCACCAAACTTTACACTTGGTACAATACAGTCAGACAAGTACCGTTCTCCTGGAAACTGCCAAACCCAGACTCGTCCATCAGATTGCCAGATGGAGAAGCGCAATTCGTCACTCCAGAGAACGCCCCTCCACTGCTAGAATCCAGTGGCAGCGTGCTTTACACCACTGCATCCGCTGCTTTGCATTGCACTTGGTGATGTATGGCTTGGATGCAGCTGCTCGATCATAGAAACCCATTCCATGAAGCTCTCGGCACATTGTTCTTAAGCTAATCTGAAGGCCACATGAAGTTTGGAGGTCTGTGATTAACTCTGCAGAAAGTTAGCGACCTCCGCACTTTGCACTTCAGACTCCGCTGAAGTTTACGTGGCCTACTGCTTCATGTCTGAGTTGCTGTCATTCCCAAACGCTTCCATTTTCTTATAATACAGCTGACAGTTGACTGTGGAATATTTAGGAGAAAGGAAATTTCGCGACTGGATTTGTTACATAGGTGGCATCCAATCAGGTCCATGCTGGAATTCAGTGAGTTCTCGAGAGCGACCCATTCTTTCACAAATGTTTGTAAAAACAGTCTGCATGCCTAGGTGCTTCATTTTATACACCTTGGCCATGGAAGTGATTGGAACACCTGATTCCAATCATTTGGATGGTTGAGCGAATACTTTTGGCAATGTAGTGTATATAAAACAGCGCCTTTTATATCGGTGAGATATTTTGATGGAATGGCCGCTGTCCAATATTTAACTTTGTCGCTAATATTGGCTGATACTGATACCATGCTGATAATATCGTGCATCCCTATTTTTAATGATAAATCCATCTTTAGGGATAAGATGAAACTTCTGTGTCTAAAGATGGACCTTAAAATTTTTATTTGTCATTTATTGCTAAAAGTGTCATTATTACTTTACTGATCAAACGTTATTGCAAATACTGCATCAATGGGAATTGATTAAAACTTATCTTTAGACAAACATGAAAAGTTTTACCACATTTGGTTGCTTTCATAGAAAAAAAAAACTGCTTACCAATCTGCTGAAACAAATGTTCACACCGTATTTAAGCAATGTCCATAATATATCATGCTCTTAATGAAAATGTGAAACTGAAGAACTGGTGATACAAATGTCAATTTGTAGAACATCACATGTTGCCCTTCACTCACGGGTTTTCCATCCAGACCAGGTTTTCCTGGTTGTCCTGGTTCACCCTGGAATTACAAATGATAAATTATTACATCTTGCAACTGTTATAATGGCAAAAACAAGAAAATCACTAGTATGGTTTTCAATACCAATTAAAATATTAAAGACATAGCTTTTCATTTGACTAAAAGTACATATAAGAAGTCTAAATAGAATTTAAAATATAGTACACAAAGCAATAATATGTTGTTTTTTTTCCCACACTTTCAGCTACTTAGATTAAAACATGCATGTGCAATAAAAATTTTGATTATGTATAGTTTTATATTGATATCCTACATAAAATGTGCTTTAAAATAGCTGTTAGACATTTGAGCTTTGTGGACACTAAAATTTTAAACCCCATCGCTTAAAATTTGTATTAGTTTTACCCACAAACATTTGTTTTTACCTATTTTTTGTACCACCTACACCATTGCAGGGTGTGTACTGGCATGCAAATACCATAAGATCTCATAAAAAAGATACCATGTTTTCTCTATTCCTTTTAGTCAAAAAATGTTTTCATCTTGATTTCATCTCCAAGCTGCATCAGACTTTTGATGAATGTTGGAATTTTGTAGACCGAGAGATCATCCCTGCAGATTGCCAGATAAGATAAGCTTTATCTGTTGCTGAGTTACAATCTGTCACTGCTTTAAATCAGATGTTCTGTTCCAAAACAGAGAAGTATGCTGTATAAACATTCTCTTTTTAAATTATTTAATGATGCATCTGACAAAAGCAATGCTTTTTTATTTTGTCTGAAAAAAATACTAATGTTGCTTTTAAAGGTTTATGTTGTTAATGACCTGTGTGTCAATTGCAGTTCAGTCCAACTTCAATTATCTCTCTATATCCTACTACGCTTTAAATAAGATTTTTTTTGGTAAAAAGACAAAAAATTAAAAATAAAAATAAAACAATTTTCAAATGCCTCCCCTTTTATAACACAAAAAAACTGCCAATGTTGAGAAATAATGTCGTACAACTGCAAGATTTTCAGTGCCAGGTTGTTGAAGAGACTGTTAATGTAAAGATCAATTCATTGGCAAATAGAAAATAGCTTGTTTTTTTTTTTTTTTTTTTTGCTTTAGCTTAATCAGAGACAGTTTGTGACTCCAATTTCAATATATACATTGATGAAGGTGTGTTAGGTTAAACAAACCGTCCATAAGTCTTTGCACTGTTCAGAAAAACAATCTGTACCCAGGTCTGAAGTCAGTGGGAAAGCACCATAAAGGGTGGTGCATTCTACTCTCCCTGCTTTCCTGGACAGTGGACCCCAAGTACTTGAAGTCCTGCACCTTTGTGACCTCTGCTCCTTGTAGACTCTCTGTTCCACCAGCCTCCCTCTCATCACACACATGTACTCTGACTGACTACGGCTGATTTTTATTCCTCTTCTTTTAAGTGCATACATCCACCTCTCTGAATTCGCTTCCACCTGTTCCCTGTTCTCACCTCAGATCCCATCACCTGCAAACATTATACTCCCCGGGGATTCCTGCCTGACTCATCTGTTAGTCTGTCCATCACCAGAGCAAACAAGAAGGGGCTCAGAGTCGATCCTTGATGCACTCCCACCTCCACCTTGAGGCTATATTTCACTCCTACAGCACATTTCACCACTGTCCTGCTATTGTCATACATGTCCTCTACCAGTCTAACATATCTTGCTGTCTTCATGCACGTCCTGTACCCGTCTAACATGTCCTGTTATCCTCATACAAGTTTTGCAAATGCTACCCTAAACATATAATATTCTGTCCATGTAGCAAAGGGGGATGTCAGACTGGCTCATTCTTTATATACTGTCTGAGTAGCAAGAAGCTTTTTAGTAGATAGATATAACTTTAAAAATAATTAATCACATTTCCAAAAAAAGGAAGTGTTCTTTAACTTTTTGCAACAGTCAAGTCTAAAGGAGTTTGGCTCCTTTCCAAGGAAACACAAAAGATTACATTCTGAGACCTTTTCAACATTAAAAAATAGGTCTCCCCCATTTCCTGTCCCTTCACAAAAGATTGGTCCACTCATCTAACCCTCATGAACAGAGTATCTCTCTGGAAATATCAAATGCTGCAGAGCTTCAGTAAATAGGTACTCTTCAAAGGTTAACTTAAAACACAGTCACTTTTCTTTAATCTACTTGAGTATAACAAAACACATTCATCATTTTTTCCCCTTTTATTTTTCTGCAGAGCCGTCCTGTAATCTAATCTGAGCTGAGAGCTATCTCACCACTGAGCCGCTGCGTCCTTTTTCTCCAACCTCTCCTCGGTCTCCTTTTTCACCACGAGGTCCCATAAGACCCTGCAAAAAATACATCAGCAAACATGGTCATAACATATACTGTATCAGGTATTATGTAATTGTACATGTTATATAAATCTCACCCGGTCTCCTTTGGGTCCTGATGGTCCAGTAAGACCAGGCTCACCGTTCTCGCCTGGAGGGCCTCTGAGCCCAGGTGTACCAAGCAGAACTGATTCACCAGGAGCTCCCTACAAGATATATTAAACACTATAATTAATTGTATACTGTAGTTCTATGCTATCTATAGTTAGGCTATACCATACCCCATTGGTGATTTCATATAAAGCATCAGAAGTCAAATGATTGTACCTTTTCTCCCTGAGGCCCAGCAGGTCCTGCTAGTCCAACTAGACCCTGATGAACAGAGTAAATTATCAGTTGACAGTACAAGCTGTAAAAACTACACTCAACTAGCATAACTACTTACAGCATTGCCTTTGTCTCCTTTGTCTCCTCGCTCTCCCTAAAACACACAAACATCATATCACAAGTCATGTTTAGTTATCAAGCATCCGTATTTCAGCACACCAGCTTTCCTCTTCACCTTTTCTCCTGGTCTTCCAGCCTCCCCGATTTCCCCGGCTCTTCCAGGAACACCAGGTATTCCTGGTTTGCCAGGCTCTCCTGCTGGCCCCGGGGGTCCCTCTGGTCCTCGCTCTCCAATGGCTCTTCCTGGGAGCCCAGTTGGTCCCGTCTGTCCTCGCTCCCCTTGTTCCCCTTTGATTCCCCTCTCTCCTGGAAAACCTCGAGCACCCTAATGCAAAACAGGACAACAAAGGCGTTTGATTTCTGACACGATGTCTTCATTCTAAGTTGTTATCTTTACTCTTGGAGCAGATTTGCTGTCTGAGGCAGTTTAGCATGAGGTCACAATTCAGATTTATCTCCTGCATGATCATACAGCTCTTCATCTACCAACAGGCACAACCAACTTGTTTTAGTGATGATCAAATCAGTGGACAAACAGAGGTCTTGGTAAAAATTGAATAACTACACAGTTTAAATCCTGTTACTACATTGCAGGTCAAATAACCACAAGCTTGATCACCTGTTCAGGTAGAGCTAATTTAAAATAAATATGGCTGTATGGATTCTTACGACAGAGAAGAAGGTAAATAATTAACACACTGTGAAGTACTTTGTAAAACCTTGATTTGTAATGTTCTTTCAAGGGTCAGTTTTTGGACATCAGGGCAGCTGATGTTTGATTTAAAAAGTTGTTTTAAAGTTTGTTTTAGGCCCATAAATACACTATGGTCAAATGCATTCATGTTCGACATTATAATTTCATTTTCTAATAAGAAAAATATTAAAAGGCAGAGATAGAAAAGCCCATGGTTGTGGGGTGTGGGATAGTAAAAGGAATAGAGCTCAGGACAAATGCATTAGAAACATTTAGTCTCTGATTAATATCAAACTGTCCTTTTACACAGTAGCTGAGATATTTGTGAAGGTCAAGTCTGTAAAATCTACAATTGATGGCATAATGAAAGTAATGATTTTGGTTAGTTCCTAAGGTTTTAAACACATGTACAGTAATTATTAAAGAAAAAGAGTGTAAAGTTGTTATGTTACAGTTAAAATGTAAAATTATAATATTTTGGTAAACTTTCTTTTGGGGTCTCCCAGTGTGGTGCAAGAAAATAAAACCTGCTCCAAATATCAAGAGCAACAGCACCAAACTGCTCTAATATCAGAATATCTTCTGATCCACTCATTCTGCTCTGGCATGGACAATGCAGATTTGAAAAATGGCCCCAAAAAAAGGTCTCTTCTAAAAAGGCACATAAATAAAAAGTTTTATCAGAGAGCGGGAGGCTGGTGGAACAGTGAGGCTACAAGAGCAGAGGTCACAAAGGTGCAGGACTTCAAGTACTTGGGGTCCACTGTCCAGGAAAATTGGAAATGAGGGAAAGAGGTGAAAAAGAGAGTCCAGGCAGGATGGAGTGGATGAAGAAAAGTTTCAGGAGTGATTTGTGACAAAAAGGTGTCAGCAAAGGTCAAAGGAAAAGTTTACAAGACAGTGGTGAGACCAGCTATGTTGTCTGGTCTGGAGACAGTGGCACTGACAAAAAGACAGAAGAAAGAACTGGAAGTAGCAGAAATGAAGAGGTTATTGGCCAAATAAGTTTTAACATACAGTATTGGCATATCGGATATTGGCCAAAAATCCAATACTGTACTGTGCATCCCAAATGTTTTGCAAGGAACTGAAGAGATGTACTGTAGATGTATTTCTGCAGGGAATTTCATTTCAAACACAGAAAGGTTAAACAAGTTACTAAGACTAAAAGGTCATAGCAGAGGATTCTTGATAATGCTGAACATCTTGATATATAAAAGCACACAGTGTGTGGAAGTAGTTTGATTGCAAAAATACATACATAAGAACTATAAACAGGAAATCAATAGTGTGAATGCTGAGTCAGCTTTGTTGCATAATTGTTTTTAAAAGCTTTCCAACACAAAATTTACACAGCGATATGAGTTAGTATTTTTCAGTCACATCTCTAAGGTAGAAATTTAGTCATCTGCTGAGATGATTACAACCAACAGATTTATATTTACACCATATGAAAAGATGAAAAACGTTGCTAAATACACGGCTTTGAGGAACATTTAAAGCTCACGTACATCTGCACCGGATGGTCCCCTCGCTCCAGCTTCACCCCGCTCTCCCTTTTCACCCCTCTCTGCCTTTTGCACGGAGGGAGAGAACATGACGTCTTTCTTGTCCACAACCACCTTCAAATCAGACACCTGTACACGGGACAAAAATCAGAACAGGACAAGTTTCACACCTTTCAGCAGCAGCAGATCATTGTGCAACACGTCTGACCTCAGATACAAACTGGCCACGACAAATCAATAAACACACATTGATGCAAGAAACAATAACTGAAAAGCTGTAATTAATACATTGAACAACCCAAAATGCACCATTTCAAGATTTTTTTTTTTTTTTTTTTTTACTAATAAGAACATTACTAACACATTCATAGAAATCTAAAAAATAAATGCATGAATCTAAGGGTTATCAATTAATATATAACTTTAGTGTAGTTTTCCCATTTTAACTTTGTCATTTTGTTAGCCTTTGTCATTTTCTCATCCTTAAATTAAAAACAATAATAATTATAATGGTACAAATAAACTGGAAACAAACCACACACCTGAATACCGAGGCTGGCCAGAGCTTTTTGTACATCCTTTCCAGAGAAATAGAAATTATTTAATAAAAAACAAGAATTATGGACAAAGAAATGATTATATTGCACGCATTGTGATTGTATCGTACCACTGCAGTTCCAGGTTTACCCGGAGCCCCATCCTCTCCTGGGTCTCCCTACAAATAATAATAATTAAAATAAAAAAAAAAGGCATCAGCACAAAACCTGAAAACCTTGCTGTCGCACTTTCATTGTGTTCGGTTCGTTTCACTCACAGTTTCACCTTTAGGACCAGGTAGACCTCTCTCCCCCTGAAACAAGAAAGAAGATAAAAAAAAAAATAAAATAAAAAAAACAGGTTGAGCTTTAGCAATTGAAAGCAAATGGTAAATGGACTGGACTTATAAAGCACCTTTCTGTCTTACCAAGACACTCAAAGCACTTTACAACACAATCTGTGCCTCATTTACCCATTCATACAGCACTCTACTAATCAGAGCTTTATCACATTCATACACTGATGGACACACATGGGAGGCAATGAGGGGTTCAGTGTCTTGCCCAGGGACACTTCAACATGTGACTGCTGGTGGAATTGAACCCCCAACTCTTGCATTGGAGGACAACTGCTCTAACCACAGTCTCCCCATGGTAAAAACAGCGGCTACTTACTCGAGCTCCTCCTGCTCCTGGGATCCCAGGAACCCCCTGAAGGACAAAAAATAAAAAAGTCAAAATATCAGGATGCTCTGAGAGGGATGCAGTAGTCCGCGGGGGCACACATCACCACCGTGATTCTCAGAAAACAATCAAAACATGTTTGATTTGCTTTAACGGTTAAATAAGTCTGAAAAGATTTGCTTGACCAGAAAGAGACCAAATCACATTATGAACATTTTTATGTTTGTAGAACAGTGACGCTGCTCTACATTCATAAACTCACAAACATGGTCAACCCTGTTTTAGAAACTGAAAGAATGGCAAGACAAGACGTCTTCGATCAAAACGTTAAGATGTTCCACTCACAGGTGTTCCTGGAGGCCCCTGTGGCCCCGGGACTGCAGCAGCTTCGACTCCCTTTACGTACACAACCTGAGAGAGAGCAGCTGATTTAAGTAAAACAACAATTTATCACTCTCATTACTGCTCGGTTGTCTTCTAAAGTCACACCTGTCCAGGAGGACCAATGCTGCCAGGCAATCCAGGAGGTCCTGGGGGACCAGAGGGGCCCGCGGTCCCCGCAGGCCCATGGTCACCTTTCTGCCCGTCACGGCCCTGAAAAATCACATTACACAACCAAGAGTCACTCCACGCTGCTTTATAGCGGAGGCTGAACTCTAAAATCAAAGCAGGTGGCTGCTGCCACCCCTCCACTGATGTTCCAGAGATAATTAATGTGAATTTGCACATGAAAACAGCACTCTGACATTTGGTGCTCCTCTGGATTCCTCTCTGAAGTGGCTCCCCCTTAAAGGCTAAGCTTGATTATTAAAGGCCGGCGGATCTATAGAGCTGATTCTAAGAAGCCGATTGATTCAGCGGAGAGTGAGACGGTGGTGTCAGTGTCAAAGCAAACTGCTCCCCGTAAACAGACGGGGAAGTGACGAGCGTAAAAGAAAGCTGGTGCGTAACGCGATCAAGGAAGACGGTGAAAATGGGAGGGAGGAGCGTAAAAAGAAAGGATGCAGAGTGAAAACAAACATTCAACCAAACGCACGAGAGAGATAATTATATAAAGGAGGGTTAACAAAACTGACATCTCTTCCAGCTGCTCCAGCTTCTCCTTTGTCGCCCTGCAGATGAGAAACAACACTCAGTTTTCTGTAGGACGAGCACCAACGTCAAAATGAGTATGCACATATAAATGACTGTTTTAGGAAAGCCTACAAGCTGCATGTTGCTTTGAAAGGATGTGAATGTGGCATAATGAGACATGCACACGTTTATCAATTATTATATGATTAAAAATTGCCCAATATTAGTGTGTCGCAAAAATTAAAATGCCAGTGTAAAACCCTGGATGACCAAGGGACTGTTAAAATCTTTCAAGAAGAAAAATAAGTTATATAGCGATATTGTTAGATTTACAACTAAAGAGATTAAATACTATAGGCAAATAAAAATTAACTGACAACATTAATAAGACGAGCTAAGAAAGATTACTTTTGGATCATAAACTTAACTGGAAATCTCATAAAATACATAAAATAAAAACTATGCAAATGTATTGAACTTCTAAATAAAGTTTAAAAAATAGTTTTAGAATGATTCATTTGTTGTTCCATATCTGACTTATTGTATTGAGGTAGGAGGCAACACATATAAAACCAACACTAAACCTTTGTCTGTGACACAAAAGAACGTTATGAGAATTTTATATGAAGTGGACACCAGAGAACACACAAATAAATTGTTTATTCAATCAAATAAATTGAAACTAAGAGATCTGGTTAATTAAAAATGATATTATCAGTAGTTATGTTAAAAGCTAGAAAGAGATTATTGCCAATTCATTTACAAAATATATTTTTCTTTAGCTCACGTGATAGAAATAACAAGGAAGTAAAATGTCTAAAGTCAAATTGTGCGTGCTACTTTAAAACAAATGTGCATTTCGGTGCACGGAGTAAAATTATGGAACAGTTTGGATGAGGAGTTGAAAAAAAATGCTCTACAATAAATCAATTCAAAACACTATAAGAAAAGAATGACTCTTACACACGTTTGGGTTGTTAATGGGAAGAGTGATGTGCTGTTTGCAACTTGTTGATTTAATGTGCACGGCCACGAACATTTTGTAATTATTGAAGAAGGGGGCGGGTCTATACTGTACATCTTACTATACTATCTTCTTCCTGCTCCCTCTTCTCTTATGTATAGTCAGTGTTGTCAGAGAATGTGTTTATAAACTGATGATCAATTTGTTGAATTGAGTGAATAAATTTATTGACTGATTGATTGATTGATTGACTGATTGAAATGAAAAGCATTGCCGAGGCGCTGCAGAGTAAAAAGGAAATTTTGGATAACATAATTTTTAAATAAAAAAGTTTATAAGTTTATAATCTACAGCGTGCGCTCTCAGGACATTATTATTCCCTCAGTGCAGACTGAATAGGTAAAAGGGTCTTCTCCTACTCTGCTCCTGTTTCCTGGAACATCTTGCCTAAAGATCTGAAGCTCTCAACCTTGACCTCTCCAAGTGGCTTTGAACATCTGTTAAGTTCCTGGCAAGAACCAATGCAGACATGTTCCTGTTTTAGTTTTCTACACTGCCTTACAATCTAGATGTTTTTTCACTACTTTTTCATTTTGACTGTCCTTTTGGTTGTCATTTTATTTTTAAATAATAATAATAATAATTTGTATGCCTCTTTTACGATCGTCAATTCTTGTTGTTGTCATCCAATGTTGTCATCAAACCAGGTCTCTCTTGTAAATGAGTTCCCGAGGCTCATTGGAATTAACGTGTCTAAATAAAGGTTGAATGAATGAATGAATGAATGAATGAATGAATGAATGAATGAATGAATGAATGAATGAATG
>JARVGV010001459.1:28350385-28366459 GCA_031762435.1 Hypsolebias longignatus | reverse complement strand
TCCAGCAATCACTGTGCGAGGGGCGGGGTACACCCTGGACGGGTTGCAAGTCCATCACAGGGCCACATAGAGACAAACAACCATGCACCCTCTCACTCACACCTAGGGACAATTTAGAGTTATCAATCAGCCTAACATACCAGTACATGTTTTCTGTCTGTGGGAGGAAACCGGAGTATCCGGAGAAAACCCACGCATGCACGAGAGAATGTGCAAACTACACCCAGAAAGGCCCCTGGACCGAGATTTGAACAAAGGACCTGCTCGCTGAGAGGCAGCAGATGAATCATGAAAAAGGAAATTTGATCTGAAGTCAGGATCAGTCCCTGAAAGTGTGTAAATGTGTGTTTATAGCTGAACCTAAAACAGAAAAGGAGCTAATACTAACCCAGAGCCTAATGTCAACAATAGTAAAGACCTGAACCCAACAGTTGAGTCATCCATCTTTTTGCTCAGTGTCTCTTTTTTCTACTAAACAGATCACAGTTGAGTGTTTTTTTATTTTATTTTCAACAACATAATGCTGTTTCTATGTGTGTTACTACTGCAAGAAAAAAAAAAAAACGTACTGCTGACTAAACCAATAAAACTACAGAACTTTCTGTGGTATTGGCCGTTGCTCTGGTTGTTCATGGCATTGCCTCTCAGTTGCAGAAGATCATTTCAGAGACAGTTTCTCTGTTCAGCAGAGTTGCTGACTGGACAAAAATATATGTTGTATTCTAATAAGAATCAAGTATCAAATTAGTGGAAAAGATTGAGGCATCAATGAACTTAGTTTTCTTTGAACAGCTGCCACACAGAGTAATAACTTCTACAGTTCGACTCCGTTCACTTCCTGCCTCACAGGAAACGCGCTGAAGAGCTCCGCCCTGCCCTTCCTGTTCCTCAAGTTGGTTCTTGCACACACTTTTGCACTGGATTATGTCCATTTCTGCTTCCTCTTGAAAGTCACTTCTTTTAGTATCCGCTTATTAAATTTTTTTTAACCATTATTTAGCCAGGTCAATCCCGATGAGATCACAGATTTCTTTCAAAGTAAAAACATTTCAAGGGAAGGTTGTCTGCTGGGCTCTAAAGTCAGCCTAAACATGTAATCGTTTGGACTTTCTATCTGCAACACATGCAAAAAAAACCCTCTACAATTATTACATATTTATAATAATTAAAGACAATGAAACCAAATCGATTGTAACACAGAGCAAACTCTGGCTCGACTGGTTTCAACACTTGAAATCCACACTTTGAACACAAACTACAATGTAAAGTGTAGTCAGTAAAATGCAGCAACACACAGCTTGAAAGACAGCAGGATTACACACATGCCTGCGCTGCGCTGTAATTGAGCGGTTACAGTGTTAACCAAACAGTTCTCCTGCACGGACAGGAAAGCTGTATTTAAGGTCCCCTAGAGAACGGAGCAAGGCCCTCCCCAGAAGCTGCCATTGTATCGAGGCCTCATTTCCCCTCAGTCTCTAATCAAACTAGGTTGGAAAGGTCAGGATATTTTTCACCACACTGCCAATATTCCACTGAAACTTAAATAATGAACCTCTGCTATAGAACAGTGTGTGTGCTTGAGAAAGAATGTGGGAATGGAGTGAAGCTCCTATCTCCGATTATCAATTTAAATTTTACCTGCAAGAATAAAACGTTTCAGCCACACTTATCTTTTCAATCTGATCTGATGTCTTTGTGCGCAAGCTGCAGGACTGGATGCGCGCAATGCATCATGGAGGAGAAAAAAAGATATGGAGGTTCAGAAAAAAACAGAAAAACAGGAAACCAACCTGCTGCAACTGGCAGCTTTTGTGGGCAGGTCTGAGTCAGTGCACGGGTTTCTGCCTTTAGCTTGGTCTGCTTTCACAGTGAGTGGGAAGAAGCTTTATATCACAAGTTTAGACAAAGAACGGCTCCACCACACAGGTTTTTCTTTTATAAGTTCAGCATAAAATTATTCAACCTCCCGAAGTCTGACGAGTAAGAAGAAAATCATAATAAACAAAGCTCATTTCAGATAAGTGGTCCAATAAATGTCCTAAACTGTAAACCAGGACTTTAAACAGGCATCCAGGCGTAAAACTAAAGGCTGAGAGTTTAGCTGTCCTTCTATTCACAGTCGTCTGCTCTTTAAATCGACAGCCTTTACCACAAACAGACAGAAAACACACAGAGCAACACAAAGTTCCTCTGTTATCTTTAAACCCATTCTTTCACCGCCCTCTTCATCAGTCACCTCATTCACGTCTAGACTGGACTATTGCAATGGTTTATTATCTGGGTGTACAAATGTTTCGTTAAAAAGTCTTCAGTTGATCCAAAATGCTGCTGCCAGAGTCTTAACTGGAGTTAGTGGGAGAGATCAAATCTCTCCAGTTTTAGATTCTCTCCAATGGCTCCCTGTCAAGTCCGGAACATAATTCAAAATCTCACTTCTAACCTACAAAGCTCTCAACAACCTAGCTCCGTCTTATATTATAGATCTTATTGTTCCATATTTTCCTAAAAGAGCATGTTGCTCTCAAACTGCAGGCTTACTTGTGGCTCCTAGGGATTCCAAAAGCAGAACAGGAGGAAGACCTTTCAGTCTTGTGGAACCAACTTCCAGTTTCTGTCCATAAGGCTGACACATTGTCCAGTTTCAAGACTGGTCTTTAAGACTTTCCTTTTTGATAAATCCTACAGTTAAGGTCGGCTTGTCATGCTGCCTTAAGCTTAGACACTGGAGGACAAATTTATCTGATTTCCTTAAATTATTTTTTTTAAATTGAATAGTTTTCATTTGATAATATTTCTATCTTAACATGTGATTCTTGACCTTCCATTGTGTATCTGTTCCTCCTTCCTGTTCCTCTTAAACCTAGCCAGTCGAAGCAGATGGCCGCTTGTCCTGAGCCTGGTTCTGATAAAGGTTTCTTCCTCATGAGGGAGTTTTTCCTTTCCAATGTTGCCTTTGTGGTGCTCAAGATGACATCCTGCTTCTCAGATTTAAAAAAGTGCTGACTTATTTTTTTTTTATATACCTGTATATGAATGTTTCTGTTCAGTGCCCTGAGATTACATCTGTTGTGACTTGGCACTATATAAATAAACTGAATTGAAATTGAGTTTACATTTTCATACATGTCCATAATGGTGACATCTGTGCTTGTGATTTTTTTTTTCTCATCTGACATGAAACAATAATTCATTTCTCTCACATTCAAATAAACACACAACTGGCTGCTTCCTCTTATGATTCCACAGACAGAAGCTTGCGTGGTCGAGGAAAAGTTGGTACCAAAAGAAGTTGAGAAAACAGTCCCTATCTCTCAAGTTTGAAAAAGTATGGTCAATGGTACGATTAATTATACATTTCTGGTGTTGACATCCTCAATTCAGTCTGTTTTTGTACTGTCGTTTTATTTTTATTCAGTTATGAAAGTCCTTTTTCTGATCCTACAAATCCACAGAGGCCAGTTTAAATAACATTCAGACTCCAGACAGAAAATGGAAGGAAAAGAGGAAGTTGTGTCTCTTTTTTTAATGCATGTGCCATCTTAATTTGAATGTCGATTATTCTGTCTGGGTGCCTGCCCATCGGCTCCACACTCAAAATCCATGGAGCTGTGGTCAAGTCTGAGCATCCCTGTATTAACAGCAACAGTTAGGTCCCGCCCTTTCTCTGTTCTCCTACTCAGTAGTCCTGGGCTAAAAAAAGAAGCCTCAGTGTGGGAGCACACTAAACTGAGGCCCCACTGAAAACCACATAATTACAAATCACAATAAAGCCCTCAGTGCTGTGTTCTTGCCAGAAGCTCAGCTGCATGCTGCTAAAGCTTCAGTGCAATGCCCCCATCCCAAAATCCAACCTCACCTCTTCTTTGTGAGTAATGTCATGTGCAATGCATAAAAGTTGTTCCCATTTCCCTCTAATGCACAAGCCCTCATCAACACAGGCAAGGTCAAACTTTTTTGTGCAACTATTTCCATTCATAATTTGAATTGTCTAAATGCAAGCTTAAAAGCAAAGGTAGCAATGGAAAACCACTTATCCTCTCTGCAGAGGCATGTTCTTTTAGGTTCACCATTTATAGTCTGCTTCAGTGATCAGCTGCTTATCCGCTGTATCAGGACAGGAGGTATGCTCAGCAATACATAATATGTACTTTGTTGCTCAAGTCTGTGAGGTGTTGCGTTCCTTGGATCAAAAGAAATGTGCATTTTTACAGGCATGTAGCATGAATTTTTGCATGCACTAAAGTCTTTTTGTTTAAATCTGAACCTGAATCTAAATTAAATCCACATGACAGTGTTTATATGCCCTCAGCTGACTTCACAGACGTTGCCCATACCCCTATAATACACTTGCAGAGATTACACTAATCTGTCATTTTGTTGTAAAATTGGTCTGCTAGTCTATATAAAATCCATACAGCTTTACAGTGACAACTTTAAATGAAAGGCAGTTTAAGTTATTTTTCTTGAACCAGTAGGACAATCTCTTATGAGTGTAACGTCATGAAGTTTGTTGGTTTCAGGAGTCCTGCCTTATAAGCAATGAGGTCACAAAGTTAATGAATGATTGTACCAATAATTCACAGAAGCGAAACCTAAATCTGGAGCAGCAGCCTCAGTGGCTTCTTTTTTCCGTGCATCTACAATCTACTAAAACTACGTTAATGACTGCATCTTAACTTTGCAGGTGACTGCTGTCACTTGTTAGCTAACGCTAACCAATGTGAGATGTCTGAAGTAAGCAAAACTCAATATATCACCCTCACAAGACCCAACTTGTTTAAAGGAATGCAACTTAAATCGCTTTGTTTTTAAAGTTCTGTTGAGTTACTACTGCAAAGTTCCATTTTAAAAGAGATATTAAACTTACTAAATATGATAATTGATAGTTACATTTTGTGCAGATACATGTTACTTGATCCAGTGTTTCACTTCCTCAAGAATCTTTAAGATAGACTTCAGCGGTGTAGATTTTAGCAGGTTATCATCAGAACTGGTGATGCACACATCATCACTGGCAAAGTTGAACCTGATGAAAAAAGACCTTGTGCAGTGACTATGACTAGCTTGTTGGACAAGTGATCAAATTCAGCATACAGATTCAAAATAAAATACATTGCATGACCTCTGCTCCTGCTGGAATAAGGTTTGTAAAGGGACCAAGTGCAGATCTACATTAGCACCTTGCTAATGCATATTGCACTTTCTTCTATGTATTTATTTTTATCTTGTATTTATATCCCTCCCTGGGGATAAATAAAGTTTTTTTTTAATTGAATTGAAAAGTGGTGAGTTTTCTGTAAACTATGACAGCAATTTCCTGAGGAGAAAACTTGTAGGAATCTGTTTCAGCTCCACTGTTGCCAACACACAGAAATGAAAACAAAAGATGGAATAAAGAACCAGCCACTCTAGCAGAAACTTTACGTTCTATCCGGCACCATGCAAATCGTTAAAAATTTACATTTTGGACAAAAATAGGCACTAATGTATTAAAGGCTTACAGTCTACCAGAGCGCCAGCTTTAAGCAAACAAAACAAAGCCAATCATTAGTACCACATGTTCAAGTTCATTGTCACATGTGGTACATGAGGTGGAACAAAATTATGTACTTATGTATTAAGTAATTTTATGATTGTGTACAGCACTTTGGTCCTATT
This sequence comes from Hypsolebias longignatus, assembly GCA_031762435.1. Lineage (NCBI taxonomy): Eukaryota > Metazoa > Chordata > Actinopteri > Cyprinodontiformes > Rivulidae > Hypsolebias > Hypsolebias longignatus. The sequence continues at coordinate 28,360,801 of JARVGV010001459.1, read as the reverse complement.
GTTGTAGAAAGTGGTTTATAAATAAAGTTGGTATGGTATGGTATGGTATGGTATGGGGGTCCCAGTTACACCCAAAAAATAGCAAAAATATAAAGTGTAAAAAGAAACAGTATATAAAGATCTAAGACATGCACTAAGATATGTTAAACAGTATGCTATACACGATCTAAGACATACACTAAACACTAATAATGTGAAACAATACGGCGTAACAACAGCACCCCAACATGAGTCTGTGGTGAACAGATAGATATGAATGAATACAGCTGACGCATTAATTCAGACGTAAGCCTGAGGGTAAATCTTTTGAGTTAAAAGAAAACTGTACTTTAGTTATGGTTCAACTGTACAATGGGCCAATCCATAAACTAACAATAGTTGTCACAAAATGAAATACCAGTATTCTTTTTTTGTTTTTGGAAGGAATAAAGCAGAGTACCAAAACCAATTTACGGTACCATTGTATGGGTGTCCTGATTCATGCTCAATGATCCATGGAGAAAAATCTAACAAAGTTAAGTCAGGTCCCCTGGACGGTTTTCTTTGGACGGAAACGTCTAGAGGACCTGGTGACTTTGTTAGATGTTTTATGGGTGCTTAACAAGAATAGAACCGTGTGCTTCTCAAAGTTATCAGCTTTCTTAGAGTAAACTTTGGATAAAAACAAATAAACCCATTTGTTTCCCTCAATGAATATCAAGCAGTCAATCATTTGTCTTCATGAAAGTTGGGAGTATGATTCTAACAGAATCTGCTGTGTTTACAGATTTACAACACCGAAGGTTGTGAGAGTCGCCTTCAGCACAGCACCAACATAATGCAGCCTTGATCAAGTTGAATAAAATCTGACACAATCTTATCTTTGTATATTGATTCTGAATCTTCCTAAGAATAACACTTTTCATGTAGGTCCTTTTTTTTTTACACATTCATAACACTCATATTTTGAAGCATAAATAGAACAATACACTCCTTAGCAGTCTGTGAGAAAATATAATGCAAATCTGTTTTGCGTCTTACTGCTGCTTCGTTGTATCATTTGTGTTGTATAATTATTACTTTTATTGTCATTGTTTTATCACCCAGCTTTTATGTACCTGGTTACAACCTGCAGGACTTCCGCAGAAAATTCAAAGGTAGAAAATCAAAGAACGCACAAAGTTATCTCAGATAACCTTGTTTAGTCATCCATTGTTATTAATGCTTGCAGCTAAGATTAGTAGTTCACTGGGAGACATGTGGAGTGAAACCATTTTAATTTATCTGCAACATTATAAGAATACTGGACACAAGTAGAAACCCTCTGGACTGTCCCCATCCCCATCCCCAACAGAAATGCTGGTGTTGTACTTTTAATTAATTAATTAAAAAAAAGCAAAACAAGCCTGATACCAAATGTGTACATTAGTACATTTGGGATGATGTAAAAGCACGTCCCAAAGTATATTTTGTTGTTTGTACAGAATTTTAAACTCAAAAAGTCATTATTCTGTATTGAAATATCCAGCGACTATTGTCCGGTTGTTTTTCTAGGTTTTGAGTATGAAACATCGACGGGTTGTTCATTTTCAAAACTCAAACTTTGAGCAAGTACGGTGTGTCAACACAACATGTATCATTATTGTTGAAATCATTTCAAGGAAAGTAACCCTGTTTAAGAGGAACCTATAACCTATCACGCCTGGGAATTTTTCCACATTTTCATTACCTGCTACGATGTTTGTTTTAACTTTAAACACGGAAAAGAACAAACACCCAAGAAGCCGGGAGGTGGACGAGGTTACCTCTACCAAGAGCGTTCGAAGTTTGTTTCGCGTGTAAACACAAAATAAGCACGCAGATGGAGTGCACTGCATACACTGCTGTTATCTAATACAAGATGAAACTCTTATCAAACACACAATCAAATGCAAGAGCAACAGCAGCCATTTAATCGCCAGCAGGCTTGATTAGAAACTTCCAGGAGGGCCCATCAATGAACAGCTGCAGCTGAGTCAGCCTTTTTCTGCTCATTCCTTTTAAGATAACGCTGATGATAACTGGCAATAAGTTTGGCTATAAATATGTATTCCACCTCCCTTTTCTCCATAAAATGGCTCTCTCTAGTTCAGTTTTAAAACATTTGCCAGTAGGAGCCAGATGTGTGAAGGTTTTGTGTTGGTTCGTCTCTCGAGTTAATTAGATGCCACATGTAGAAATAATAACTACTGTGGCGTTAAATTTTACAAAGATTAATAAAAAAAACTAATAAAACATGCAAAACAAATACAGTACTAATACTCTGTATGTGATAACAACTGGCTCAATATTTACAGCACAGTTTTATAGTTTTATTTTGTAAGTAAATCAATATCCTAATGCTGGGTTGGGAAGTCGACACCATCGCCCCCACGATAAGTCACAATTCTGTATGAAAGAAACAAAATAATTCAACTAAAAATTCAATTAGAATCAATTCAGTTTATTTATATAGCACCAAGTCACAACAAAAGTCATAAGGGCACTGAACAGAAACATTCGTATATAAATAAAGTTAATAACTTTCGTAAGAGTATCATCCAAAAGACTTCATCAGTCCGAGGAGCCACAACAAACACTGGTGTCTGATCAGTGGAGACTGATGAAGTCTTTTGGATACTGTTAGTAGTATTTCATTTATTTAAAAAACAAAAACTTTTCCCAACCTTCATCCCTAATGAGACAAGCTTCTGCAAGGACATTTAATCCATCCATTATCTCTTTTTTGGGTTGTGGGGGTCACTGGTGCCCATATCCAGCAGTCAATGTGCGAGAGATGGGGGACACTCTGGACAGGTCTCCAGTCCATCACAAGGACACACAGAGACAAACGAGACCATTCACACTTAGGGACAATTTAGTCACCAGTCAGCCTAACATGCATGTTTTTGGTCTGTGGGAGGAAACCGGAGTACCTGGAGAAACCACACATGCAAACCCCACCCAGAAAGGCCCCTGGCCAGGACTGAACTGGTGACTTGCTCGCAGAGAGGCAGCAGCTCTACCAGCTGCACCACCGTGCAGCCGAAGGATATTTAATTGATATTTAATTCAGATGTGTGTGCGTGCACGAGTGCATGCATGTGTGTGACAAACTGCAGTTAAACACAACACTCACAAGATACACTAATTACACAAACCAACTATTGCTGCCAGATTTGTTTATTTAAACGTTGGCAGTCGTTGACATGGGGGGGGGGGGGGCGGGGTTTACAGCTCTTTTCTAGTTGTTTCTTGCTGTTTTAAAACTTTAAGGGGAAGAGAAAACAAAAAGAGCATTTATTGCTCACATTCTTTCGGATGATAGTTTTCAGTTTGAAGACCGTGTTAAGCTCAAAGAACAGTGAAGACTTGTTAGAATGATTTTTAAAAAAATCAAGTTAAAGTCAAAGCAAACATTTCAAGTGCACACACTACTTACACCTCATAATTAGCTACACTGGCTGTTGAGTACTGTCACCGAGTTGTTACCACTTCTCTTTGAGAAAAAAAAAAAAAAAAAAAAAGTTAAAATATTGCTTAAACCCTTAGATTGATTTAAGTCTCCCTAATTTCCTACTTGTTGAAACCTTCCTGACAGACGTTGGTCTGCAGCCCGACACTGAGCAACTGACACAGGATGGGTGTGCTGGTTTCCTCCACCATTCAAACCAACATTTACTTCTTTCACATGCAACCAGCTAAAAGAGGAAGTGACAGCAAGAAGTGGGGTAAGGGGCCGAGACAGGAAATGACATCAACTGCATCTGCAACAGTCTGCAGCCTTCATCAAAAATAGTAGAGACTGGAGTGACACGATGTCTCAACGTGACAAGAAACGTGAAGCCGAGGGACGTTTTATTTTAAAGGTGCCATCTGAACTAGGAATCAGGAATTACCAAGAAAAGTATGGTAAATGTTCTTTTGGAAATCCAGTAGCAGAACAACCAGGTAAAGAGCACAGGCCATACAATCATAAATCAATCTTTTTAAATACAGATGTGACCGTGCAGCTGTCACAACAGCTGAGCCACCATGAAAGGAGAAAAAAAAATAACACTCCCCTCACCGAGTGTGGCATCTGAACCAAAGCTGACATCTTTCAGCCCCTTCCATGGGCTCCTGCTGATCAAGTTATGCTTGGCAGCTCACTTGATGTACTTTCTCCACAGTTCACTAATCAGATGAACAAACACCAACAGAGGCCCACAGCCGCTCCACACTTTTAAAAGAATAACAATCAAAAGTAAAAATCTAAACTTCATAATTAAAAAAAAAACTCTACAGAAGTGACAAAGAACAACATAACACAAAAAGAAGTTACAAGTAACATATTTTTCACCATATAAGTTGCACCTTTTTGCATAAATTAACATGTCATGCAACTTTTACAGCGAAGCGACTTATTTAAATTTTCCCCACATATTTATAATCCAATTTTTGGCTGAGATCTGACAATTTCATTCATTCTGACATTGAAAATATTGAACATTACCATTTTCAGCTGCTAGAGGGCCCTCGAGCAATATGACAAGCCAAGTGTCTCATTGATAGGAAAAAGCGGCTATTAATGAGACACTTGTCTTGCCATACCAAGCCACCTTTGTCTCGGCTCCTGAACTCCTGGGGCAAACGTCAAATCAGCTTCATTTTGCAGTGACGCCCAGGCAAAACGCAGCTGATTTGACCATTAAAGTGCATTTTTTAAAGGAAAAGTTCAACTGAGACACACCTTTACTAAAATGTTGCACAAACTGTTTTTAGGTAGTTATCTTGTTAAATTTCAAAGAAATACACAATGAGTCGTCCCTCTGCACGCTCCCACAGCCATGAATCGATTTTTAAAATGCAGCTGATTTGACCAATATAGTGCATTAATTAAGGAAAAGTTAAACTGAAACACACCTTTGCTATATTTTCGAGCAAACAAATAATTGCTTTTAAGTGTTGATCTTGTTAAATTATTGTTAAAGTCCTCCGATGCATGCTCCCGCGGCCGCCATTTGGCAGCCAGTCAATTTTTGCCACAACACCGGCCCAGTTTCTAGGTGGTCAGCGGTGATGCATAATAGATGCAACTTACACGGTGAAGCGACTTAAAGTGTTTATGTTTTTTTTTTTTCCACTTTATTAGACATTTTTGGACTGATGCGCAACTTATACGGCGTGCGACGTGTACAGCGGTAAGTACGATAGTTTGAGCTTATATTTTAGGTGGAATGCCACCTGTCAGTCACACCAATCAGGGATGACGTTTTGCCTGATGTTGGTAAATGTCTCAGATAGAAGCCATGTCTATTCCCTCACATAAGGTTTTTGTTATTTTCTTCTCCTACACAATGCAAGACACGTCATCATTAAGACACTATGAAGAGGCTGAAAGCACGAAATCACTGTAGCATGACGACCATGCACATCAGTGACATTTGTGTTCAAGTGAAGTTACCCTTCTCATACAAGCTCAATCTTCTGCTTGGTTGAATATGAACTACAGTCCAGCCTCTTTTTCTCCCACCCAATACTGACAGTAATTATTTGGACCTACCAAACAGTACAAACCAATCAGGGGCTCTACCTCAAACCAGAGCCTTTCCTTGTTTAAAGTGGACTTCATCTAATCTGACATACAAAACAGAGAGTGCATGCCTTCTCCTGGGGGGTCCAGAAGCTCTGGACCTTCCAGTGCAGAAAATTGACAGGATAACCCGATGAGAATGGAGGCGAACGAAGCGAACAGATTTGGTGAACTCTTTTCCTATAATGGAAAGAAAAAAGGAAATGTACAGGAGGGGAGGCCGAGGATAATGATTCACTCCACTTGTGCTGAATGACCTAGACCAAAAAAAAAAAAAAAAAGCCTCAAGCTCTCCTTACCCTAAAGCCCCTGAAAACATAAGCAAGAGGGAAGTTTGACTTGTTCTGGGGATGCCTTCGGAGGAAGTTCTGCACTTTGGGGGTCAATCGTGTTCCATCAGAACATTCCGTTCGGGCTAAAATTGAAAGGTTTCTCCATCTAGAAGGGATAAATATGCAGCTACTTTAAAAATTTAGGACATTTAAACGCCAAAAGCAGATGGCATCTATTAATGAGAACCACACAAACACACTGGTCAAGAGGAAGTTTGCTTCCCTTGTTCCCATGTTTCAACCACCAAAGCTTACAGCATATTCACACAGCAGCATGAAAAGCACACATCTTTTTTCAGTTATATACTTTGTAAAATAGACACACACTGACATTTGGGTCGGTGCTCTGGGAGGCACTTCTAAGACTGATTGCCATCTGGGAAAAAGATTCTTTCAGCAGGAGGCTGGTGGAGCAATTTTTAATCACTCTCCTGCTGAAAGATAAACTCTGTTCCTTCACTTTGATATTTATTTTTAGTTTAAAAAAATGTTCATTTTCTCAGTTTAATCAATAAATTATTATTATCATCATTATAAGCACATCGCTCTAGACTTTGGTGGTTTGTCTAAAGCTCGATGCAGGTTTTCGTTCAAATTTTCCACAACTTGATTTTTTAAAGTTTAAAAAGGAAAAACATCTGTAAAAGTTGTCTGTGCGCATTCTTTTGCAAATTTAATCATATTTTCTTGTTTTAGCCTTACCTCAGGTTTCCATGTCTTCATGTCTGTCTAATGTCTTCATATTCTTATAAATAGTTACAGTAAACGCTACCAAAAGATGCAACAGCGAGTCAAGAGCTTGTAGGCACCATGTGTGCCAAACCTACTGAAATATGTTGCTTTTGAGCACTGAGGTACATTTTCCACAGTTTTGTACCAACTCTGTCATTAAACACAGTAGTCCCTCGCTACTTTGCGGTTCGACTTTCGCGTACTCGCTCTATCAGTTTGTTAACATACAGTAAAAAAAATTGTACAAGACACATATTGTCAACTTTAATATTACTCACGTGATCTGGACAGTACTAGATAAAATACTGTAAAAAGTTAACGGAAAAATAAAATACTTCAGATAGGTGCCACCATTTTGTAGTTTTCTCTCAGTAAGCCGCCACTGTATTTCCTGCTCATAACAACTACATTTCCCAGAAGCCAACAGGGCCCTGCAGAGAAGCCCTATTTCCTTCTGCTGAAAAACTAGAAAACTTTGATCTGATCGGAAAAAGTTTGGCGCTAATTAGTGACTTTGGCGCCCAGCAGATGCAGAGAAGCCGCACGGAACTCACTAAACTGGACCAGAACTGAGCAGAACCAGACCGCCAGACCCATTTGGGAATCTTGAGAGTTGGTTGCCCGTCCGAACCTCCAAGCGGGACGCATGCACGCCAAAGGTCCAGCGATCCATCTGGAACCCTCCGGCACGTTTAGCTTTTTCAACCAGCCCACGAAGAGTCCTTAGTGGACGTGCGCGGCCGAAGGTCTGGCGGTCAATTCAGAGCCCAACGGCACATTTTCCCATCTCTTTCCACCGGCTGACAAGAACATCCAATAGGGGACGTGCCGGTAAGTAAAATTTAGACGCTACAGTCCTGTACATATAAGTATGTTGTTAAAATTAGTAGGTTTAAGAGTTTAGAAAATTGGTTGGGGGCTTTGTTGCTGCAGGGTCTGCAGAAACAGAACAGAGTCAGACCAGAACAGAGTCGGACCGGAACAAGAGCTGCTCCTGTTCTGCAGAGCTGGTGAGTATAATTTAGTAGCTACACAAACAGTACTGTAAGTATGTTGTTAAAATGACATAGGTTTAAATCGTTTAGAACATTGCAAGAGTGTAGGAAGGGTTTCTAAAACCTTAAAATATAAATATTAAAATAAATACAATGTCACTACTTCACGGATTTTCATTTATTGTGGGGGGCTGGAACTTAACTCCCGCACTAAGCAAGGGACTACTATATTTGTGGGAATGTGAGCATGACTTTTCTGAAATTTTAGACAGGATTCTGTAGAATAATACACAATACCCACAATACCATTAAAAATAAAGGAGGGGGAGTCCAAATACAACTCAAGTCGTGCTTTTCTGTGGAGGAAGTGTGCAAGAATAAGACAGCTCAGTCTGGATAAAATGCAGAAATTAAGGCAGTAAGACACCAAGGTTTCCAGAGCAGAGGACAGTAGTCAAGTCCCTGTGGACTTGCAGTGAGACGAGCAGTCTGCAGAGGGAGGTCTTATCTTCAGAGCGCTCCCTGTAATTACAGGATATTCTGCATTTTCACAGACACGTTCGCAGAACCACCGTCCAGTGCGTCATACAGCTAATTGGTCAGTGCTGTGGCACAGACTGTTGAGTAAACACCAAGTCACTTGTTTGCTTGTGTGAGGCGTCTTGCACCTATGTGCCAGTATTCTTCTGTTAAAGGAAAGCTGCAAAGTGTTTATCAGATTGGATTATGTGAGAAGCTGCAAAGGTGTCCTCAGCTGTGAGAGAAGATACTGAAAAATCAGCCGTTTGTTCCCGTGGAAGTCAGTTTGACTAATTCTCTCAGAAGAAATCCAGGTCTCTATAATCAAATGACCGTAATTACACCTGACACCAACTTAAGCTCTGCCTCGGACTTTAATAAGAGGGAGGTGCTGTGTCTGCGCAGCGCTGACCACACGGGCTGACCAGGAGGAGAGCATGTGACGGTCTGCAGTTCACTGTAAATAAATGACTGAAGAAACGACACAAGGCTGCTGAAACTCAACTCAGCACTAACACGCTGCTAAAACTGTGCAGAGTTTGTGATTTGGGGCCAACTTGCCCATTTAGCAAAACAGTGCATTTTCTGTGTGTTTTAATTCCCACACATACAACAAGAAGGCACGAAGCACAAATTGAGAACGGAACTGGTTCTGACAGAAGAGCATTCCCACATTTTTGCAGGTCAGTCAAGCAAACAGAGGCCCACATGCCAGAAATCTAGAACATTGTACCACGATGAAATCAGAAAGAATGCACAAGGTTTTTACTTCAGCTGCAGCAATACTTCCAAGTTCTCCAAGCACAGAGATTATTCAAAAGTGGTGGGATTTATAAAACACGTGGCAGATCTAATGAAATTATTTGGTCTGAAATAACCTGAGTAAAAGAAGTATATTAACGATGACAACTTAAAAAATACACTGGCGATTGCCAATTAATAAACCCTCAAAGAAATGTCACACAAAGTAAAAAGATACTTTAATGCTTCCTTTATTTTTTTATTTTCCTTTTATAGAATACCTGTGCAAAATAAAAACACTACAGAAGCAACACTCTCGATTGCAGCTTCAACATTAACAGCAAAGTGGCTGTTAATGCATTACTGCTGTAACCTCGAGAAACTGTTTTATAGAATCAAGGCCACGGCTGCATGAGAGACTGTCACAAACAGAGTCTGTAATGTGTGTTGCACATTACATAGCCTGTATATTATGCATTTTTAAAAAAAGCCTCAGTGGAAACAGTTGTTAAAAGAACCCAAAACAAACAAAACCGTCCTCTTTCCAAGATCACAATCTGTACTTTTCAGCTCAAGATTGGAAAAACAGGTTTCATTTCTCACTTCTGACCAGTCAATGGGACAGTGTTGAGGTAAAAAGGCTTGAATTCCCCTTTTTTGATTTGCACATGCATTGAATGCATTTTTAGTGCAATGCTAAAATGGAAATGCCTCTGGACGGTGCCCACAGGCTGCCTGTACACTTCAAGTCTGTGCCAAAGTATTTGCATAACGGTGTTTCCCGTTGGGCCTGTTTACAACCAAGAGTCGGACCACATGCACATTAGTTACATGTTCGCAGAGCACACAGTGAATCAGGCTGACATCTTTTTTTTTTTCCTGACAAAATGCTGCTGCGCTCATATTCAAAGCAGAACATGCTGTCAAGAAATGCTTGTTTGCACTAAGCTCTACAAAACACACACACATACGCAAAGAAGGAAATTCTTGCACAAACAAAACGGGTCCATCTCAGGGACAGAGTGGACACTGGACGTCAATCAAAACCTAAAAATCAGGAGAAAAGCCTCTGGGTGAGCGTTAGCTCCCTGTTAATGAAGACTTGAGCCTTGACAGCATGAAATCCTCACCACTGCATTAACTAATGGCTTCTACTGGGGACAACTAACAAGACAAAACACACGGTCACACAGGTGAGGTTTGTCCAAAGCCGTTACCGTGGGAACGCCTAATTACATTTAGCTGTTTACAGCATTTAAAATATTAACAGGAAAACATTTGTTTTTCTGTGGTTACGACTTCCTCAACTTGTTGAATAAAGACTGAAACAGAGTGTTTCTTTATTTATTACCTGTTGTTTAATTAGTCTTAGGGGTGCACCGATTGCAGTTTTTTGGCCGATCACGATCACCGATTTCTACAAAGTCTGACTTGCCGATTCCGATTTTGGCCGACACCCATTTTGTTTTATAAGCAACACTGTTAAGATGTTGTAAGGTCACAATGCGCCTTCAAATTTCAATCT
>JARVGV010001459.1:28334255-28350285 GCA_031762435.1 Hypsolebias longignatus | reverse complement strand
ACAATACAAAATTGTTTTAACTGGTCACAAGGTAGTTCTCTGAAATATAAATGAAGTTTAGACAATTGTTGTTAAAACCAAAAAAAATCTTTAAAATCGGTTTCTCGTGCAAGCACTGGCCGATTTCCAATTTCCCAAATTAAGGAAATCGGGGCCGATTTATCGGTGCACCCCTAATTAGCCTGATTTTTGAAACAGGAAATTCTCTGAATTTGTTCAAGTTGTGGTTTCCAAGACAAACATCTCTGTCAAGAAGAAGACACTGAGACTTTTCTTAGATGTTCCGAAGAATTCGACGGCAGCAGATATCTTAAAAATAAAAAATAAAAAACTTGAGAATGATGCAACACCTCTGTCAGGACATGAAGCCCTCGTCCACCCAGGAGCTAAACTGCTGTTTCAGCTGCAACTCTAAGGTCCAATAATGTATCCTTCATAGAGATGCACAATATTGGATTTTTGGCCAATATGCCAATACAGTATGTTAAAACTTATTTGAACGATAAGCGAAACAATACCGGTTAGGTCTGTCACAAAAACACATTTTGCTGGGCGATTGTCTCAGAAATTATTGCGATAAACGATAATATTGTTTGAAATTTAACAATTAATTGTCAAATTTTAGAAGAAATGTTGATTTGTTTGGAGTATTGTACCTCTTTTGACCACCTGATGGCAGTGTAAGACTGTTTGAACTAAAGGACGGATAGTTGAGCAGTGTGTCTCTAACAAAAATGGGAGGGAGGGCCCTTGATGTGACATGGACTGAGATGGTGACATGGCAGACGCTCGGTTATTTGAGCTCTTCAGCATAGCATTTTTCACACAAGACTTTTTAATGGGTTTCAAACGTGAATTTTGGAGCTGGACAAGACGGAGCTTTATTACCGAGGTCTGCCTGTTAGCTTAGCTCGTAGCATAGCTTCTCAGGTTAGCCGTTTTTAACAATCCAAAAACGCAATTTTGTATGATTTAAACAGATTTTCAAGAGAAAAGAGAAAGGGAGGGGTCTGTGAAGAGCACCGGAGTTGAGCCTTTTGTCATCCAGTGTCTTCAGTAGAAAGAGAAAGATGAAGAAGCGATAAAGCCAATAAATTAAAATGAGGTCAATAATTTTCATTCATCATGTGATTAATTGATTTATTGTTTATTGCAGCAGGCCTAATGCTAATATTTTTTCCTAGACCTACTTACAGAGACTAAATAATTTTCTCTGCTGTGGAATTAAAATACTGTACTATGTTATTCTGCATGGTCTTTGTCAATTTGGCCTGCTACCAAACGTAGATGCCAAAAAGGGGGGCTGAAAATGATGCAACACTTCAACTTGGATTATGTTCCATGTCAAATTTATTCATGGCATTAAAAATTAACCTAAAACTTTATATCAGGGAGTTATTTTGATGGAATAGCTGATGTCCGATATTTAACTTTATCGCTAATCTCAGCTGATACAACACCATCTCTATCGTGCATCAAGCCTTTGGCTTCTTAATCTGTTTAAATTAAGCTTTCATCAGCCAAAAAGAAGAAAATTACTTCTTTTTTTTAAACTTGCTTACTGTTATTAAAACTAAAATCATTCTTAAGAAATGGCAGGTATTTTCAGGAACATGTCTGAACAGGATTTTCCAGGACTGCAAAAATAACGGGCAAACCCTGCTCTGCCTGACGTGGCCTCCAAAAACACAAAACTTTCATCTCTCCTTCAGAGCTCTCCTGTAATTCTCTCCACCGTCACCGACTGCACCGGATGGTAATTACTGATGTGAAATCCTGCTCCACAGAGCCCAGGGTGTAATTAGCCTTCAAACCAAGGGCACAACTTAACCAGCCACCTCTTTTCCAAGAATCCAGGAGAAAAAGACTCACTGCGGGTTTTTCAATCCAAGATCAATGTTCTGTTTTCTGGCAGGAAAGAAAACGACAAGTGGGACTAACGAACTGTTTTAAAATGCATGAGACGGACTGTTTGTTAAACTAAATCACGCTCAGAGACTGAAAAATGTCCGCCCAGTGATACAGAGGTGGACAAAGTCAAAATGTTCTTGTCTTCCTAAAACTTGGCCTCTGTTTGGACAGTTAAAAAAAAAAAAAAAAAAAGCCAAACAAAAATGCTAAACAACTGTTATCAGATAATTTCTCACGGCAGACATTTTGTCACGATGACTTCCTGGAAACATGTTTGCCGTCATGTTTCAGCAGAGAAACTCAAATGTCAAGAACACCATCTGATAGTTGTCTTTCATTTTTTTATGCACATAAGATCAATAATACCTTTTATACTGAACTGTGTAATGTTGCACATGTAGCTCCGGTTTAAAGGAATTAACCTATCCTTGGACAACAAATTAAAAGATCTTTCAACAGTAGATGAAAAAAAGTCACTTCTTTAAAGCTTCTGATGGTGTGTTTGTGCACTAAACTGAGAGCAGCCAGGCCTGTCCATCCTCCATCCCAACACCCGCCCACTCATTATCAACCAGACCAGGGGTCTGCAACCCACGGCTCTGGGGCCATATGTGGCTCTTTGAAGCTTTGACCAATAACAACATGAAATTTAATCTAAGTGGTTTTTATAACTCACAACAGAAAAGGCTAGTTTGAGCAGATAGTCTGTGAATTTTCCATAAATATGCAAATGACACCACTGCTATTACAAGGTCAGAAGCATGATTAAAGTCAAAGTAAGAGAAAAAAGGTTTTTAATTTTAAAACGCATTAAGTCCCAATTACATATCCAGCAAAAGAGCATTTAAAATTGATGCTTTATTACTTCAAAGTGGGATACTTAACTCATTTTTCCACAAATTAAAGGTCTCACATGCCTACAGAGCTGCTTTCATTCTTATCAAAATTGGTATAAACTATACACTTTCAACTAATAATCTCATGTTGTCAAACTGGCCAGGACTCTGCAGAGTTGCAACTCTAAACTTACTGTCAGAGCAACAGTTGTGTGTCTAAGACTATTTTTAAAAAGGGACACCAACATGTTAAAAAAAAAAAAAAGACATGCACATCTCAAAATGCTGCAACAGTTTGGAGCAACCCCTGCAGAGTTGAGACAAAGTACTCACCCAGCAGCAGCAGTTTCACTTCCCTCTGCGACTTCTCATCATCTTCCTTCAGCTTCCTGTCAATCATCCTGGACCTCTCGGCCGCAGCTTTGTCTTCCTGACTAACTGTGCAGCCCATGGTTCCCAGTGCTCGCTTCAGGTCTGCAGCTTTGGTGGCAAAAATACCAGGAGAAAATAAAATATCACGACGGATTCTGGAATCCCCCTCCTTCAAACAGCAGGAGCTGAAGTTGAGCAAGAAGACTTCCCTTTTTTTGGTGAGCCGCGACCGAGTCCGTTCTTTGAGATTTATACAAAAACTAATTAATTTCCTTCAACGACGTGGAGGAAGTTAAACAAATGAATCTATTAAAATATCTTAGTTGGTCAGCTTTTGTGGTGAAAAAAAAAACAACAAAAAACAACACGACTATAGTAATTTCCCTCCACTCATTTTCCAACTAGTCCCCAAAGCAGATCATCAGAGCAGGTTATAAAAAGAAAACACAAAGTTCAAATAAAAAAAAAAAGTCATCCAGCTGTTGAAAACCGAGCGCGCACATCCGCCGCTGACACAGCGACTCTCGTTCACCACTTTAAACGGTTTACAAGACTTTCTTCCCCAATACAAATGACTTAATCGTGATCGCTGCAGTAATTGCGCATTCTTTTTCCCGGTGTAGAGATTTATAGCGCTGGAAGCCACACCCGTAGTCCCGCCGTGAGGCTCCGCCAGACAAAACACTGACACCGACACTCCCAGTTCAGCCGCTGCACCGACAACCCTCACCGGCAGAGGCTCCGCACCATTCCTTCTCCGGCGTGCTTAATGGCGCGAAGCCTCGCTCAGATCATGATTTACATTTAGTATGATGTTTTGTATTGTTTTGCAGTAACAGCGCTGATGTATGGAGAACTGAATGTGACTAAATGAAATAAATAAATACATAATACATACATAGCAATTACATAGTGAACATAACTGTTGCGATTTTTTTTTCTTCTTCTTCGTTTCCGTTTGCGCTTCCTGTCCGGATCCGCACTCCCTACCAGTTGGTGGCGGTGATGCAGCGTAACGATAATTAGCAGGAAGCAGTAGAAAGCTGGTTCAAAACTCGTTTCTGCTCATTACTAACAACTTATGGGTAATTCCGACGATCAGTAGCGAACAAAGATGTGGAAGCAGCAGATCAAACAACGACTGGACGCATCAGTGGAGGAAATATTGGGCATTTTTGAACAAACAGTAGCAGAATATAAACAGGAACTGTCGCGTTTAAAAGCCGGTGAGTGGCAAAAACAAAACCTTACACATTCGTATCTTTGCAACCTCCCAAATGCATGTAGGTTTGTATTATCTCCTGAAAACTGCGAAGATGTTAGTTACAGTTTAGGTGCTGATTTCCGGTGGCTAATGGCTTTAGCTTCATTTAGCTTAGCTTGCTAACTGAACAGTGGCGGAGTGACTTAAACCGCACTTGGTGCCCTTTAAATTATCCAAACATTGAAAGCTTTTGCTTTACTCTTTTAAAATAAAAATGAAAACTTTATTTGCCTCACAATAATTGAACTGCTTGTTAACATCAGGGCTTAACTCTCACACGAACTCTCATTTTCACCCTTTTATTTCACACATTAGCATCTTTAGCTTGGATATAGAAGTCCAAAGTAAGAAAGAACAAAGATGGTGGCAAACTATAGTATTAAAATATTAACCCTTTTAGACACTTTAACATGACACAAGCAAGGTTTAAATAAATTATTTTATAGTCAAATGCATCGTTCACTACCCTTCATGCCAGAGTTTTGGACCAAAATCACCCATTGTTGGAAAATGACTGAGTTGTATCCATTTTGGTCAAACTCAGTCTTGTATTATAATTTTAGACTAAGCTCTCCCACTTTCTTTCATTGGAACTTGAAAATCTTTACATGTCTGTCCAGATCATATCTCATAATATCAAGTGGTAACCTGTATGGACCCACCAACAATAAAATCATAAGGCATACAATTAGAAGAATAACCCAAAGAAAGTCCATCCATCCATTTTCTTTAGCCTCTTTTCCCTTTCTGGATCACAGGGAAGCTGGTGCCTATTCAACTAAAAATCTGGACCAGTTTAATCTTCCATCCATGAGACTTCATCAGTCTGCAGCCTGCCAACCAGATCTGTCCCATAAGTAGCCTTCATTGATGTGTTTCAAGACAGCCTCCTGGTGAAATCTCAGGGCCCATCTGTCCAAAACAATCATTATGTAACAATCAAATGTTTTAGGGCAGATGGCCAACTTGCTACTCTCAGACGCAGCCAAGGTCAAAATGATTCAGAAAAAAAAGGTTTGTAAGCCCAATCATCCA
The DNA here is from genome assembly GCA_031762435.1 of Hypsolebias longignatus. NCBI lineage: Eukaryota > Metazoa > Chordata > Actinopteri > Cyprinodontiformes > Rivulidae > Hypsolebias > Hypsolebias longignatus. The sequence goes on along the minus strand of JARVGV010001459.1, from coordinate 28,344,867 downwards.
AGTAGATGACAACAAAAAAGGTTAAACCATGTCATCTGGACCAGTTTCTTTAAGGGAGAACTGTTTTGTCTTCCATCCAACAGTCTTCATCTGGTGCCTATTCCCAGCAATCACCAAAAGAAAGTATGAAATGTAAAGTTAAAGAATTAGCCAAATTTTAATCTACAGCACAAAATGTTGACTTGAATAAAACCAGTCCGAAAGGGCATGAATAAGAGAACTCAGTTCTGCACCAAAAGGAATGATTTTAAAGTTAAATTTTAAGCAGCTCGTTCAGAAATTTTGCAGCAAAAGACGTTGTTGTTCCCTTCAACAGGGTTCCTTACATTGAGCAAACTTGCTTGAAAGATTTGGCAGTTGTTGTTTTTTATTTTGTTTTGTTTTTTTCCATGGAAGCCCTTCCTGATGCATCCCGGCTTGAACTGGCAGCCTCAAGACCACAGCACAGACCACCAAGCTCCTGTGACCAGTTAGCAAAAGTCTTGCCACCTCTGGTTTTTCACCATTTTCAGGCACTTATAAGAGTCCTTAATCATGCTCTTCTTCATGAAGTTCATGAAGATATTTTTAATGCTATAAGGTCAGGTACATACAGATAAGAAAGTTTGTTAAATGTTTTCAAAGTCAACAAATAAAATTCTAAAATCTCCTCTGATATAAACTTGGAGTCAGTGCAGTGAATCTAAGCTCGATTTAATCTGATCATACGTTTTAGTTTTTGTTAAAAATCTAGCGGCTAAGTTGTTGTTCAGTTTGAACTCTTTAAGAAATTGTCCAAAGTCTCATGGAGCGATCGGTGTGTGAGGGAACAAGGCCTCCTACTATGATCTTGGTGTTGTAATTTCTAAGCTGCTGAAAACAAGATGAAGCAAGTGCTGCCTAAAACTAAAAGCACAGTCAGAGTATTAAAATAGTCTTTGCAACAGGCTTCATTAGTTTCAAACAAGAACCAACTCGGTTCTGTTTGTGTTACATTCTTGGAGCCGATCATAAGGATCTCTGTCTTCAGTGGATTTAGTTTCAAGAGGTAGTGATCGCAGCAGTAACACAACTGTTGTTCATAATAATCACAGCATGTTGCTGCTGATCTGTTTCATGTTGCTGCTGATCTGTTCATGTTGCTGATCAGTTTTCATGTTGCTGTGTTCATCTGCTCATACAATCTCATGTTTGTGCTGCTGGTTGGAGTAATGTTATTCTATGATGTTAATGCTTAGTGTATTTTTAGTTGGTGTTTTTCATAGTTTACATCTTAGATCTTCGTAATGTTTTCTTTTGCATTTTATTGTTGGATGTAACTGGGACTCTGTGTTTATAATTTTGTTTCATCACATGTACCACATGTGGTGCAAATGACAATAAAGACTCTGACTCTCTGACTCTAATGCACATGTGGTTTGGTATTCTCTGCAGATGTTCAGCAGATGATGCTGGAAAATGAAGGAGCTCCTGAAGAATGGAGGACTGGTCAGCAGGACCTGAAACGCCTCAACGTGAAGAAGGAAGGAGAGGAACTCTGGACCAGTTTGGAGGGAGAGCAGCTCGGTAGGAAAGAGGAGACTGATGCTGCAATGTTTCCATTCACTGCAGTTTTTTCAAAGCGTGAGGACGATAAAGGGAAACTGAAGTTCTCACAGGTTCGTCAGGACCAAGTGGAATACAGAGATCTTCCAACCAATAGCTCAGATGACCAGATGGCAGTAGGAACTGGTGGAGAGGGCTGTGGAGGAGCAGAAACGACCAGAAATCCACATCCGAACACTCATGAAGACGACTTCAGCTCTTCAGAGACTGAAGTCAGTGAAGATTATCAAGATGACAAAGATGTGGACAACTCTGACACTGAGCTGCAACACTTTTCAGACTCTGGACCAAAAACTGAAAACGGGGAGGAGAGCGGGGCTCCTGAGTCAGGCGTAAACATTAACACATCCTTTAGCTGCTCAGAGTGTGGTAAACGGTTTCTCCACGAGGGGTCACTTCAGAGACACGTGACGAGTCATTCAGTAAGGAGGATTTCAAGCCGTTCTAACATAGACTCATGCAGGGAAGTCCAAACAAGTCAGAACTTGTTTTGTTATGATGATAGTGATGAAATATTTACAGTAAAAACAAACCTAAATGGACACACAAATCTCTACATGGAACACAAACCATTTGTCTGTGCTGTTTGTGAACAAAGATTTCAAAGTAAGGCCAGTTTGAGCAGACACATAAGGACCCACACAGGACAGAAGCCATTTGGTTGTGATGTTTGTGGACAAAGATTTAGAGATGACACAAATTTAAACAGACACATGAGAAGCCACACAGGAGAGAAACCATTCAGCTGCGATGTCTGTGGCCGAGGTTTTAAGGATAAGTCGACTTTAGGCAGACACACGAGAATCCACACGGGTCAGAAACCCTTCGGTTGTGATGTTTGTGGACGAAGCTTTAGCCAGAAGACACATTTAAACAGACACATGAGTGTCCACTCAAGACAGAATGTGTTGTGATGTTTGTGGACAAATAAGAGATATCTGAATGCACACATGAGAAGCCATACAGGAAACAAAGCAGGCGTCCTTAAACACACAGGAGAAGAAGATGGGAAGAGAAGAAGATGGGAAGAAAACAGTTAAACTGTGATAAAGCCAAACTTGTAGAGAGACACTGTTCCAAGTTTTGTTAGTGCATGCACGTGTAGTGTAGAAGTTTGTCAAGAACTGCAGTACTTAATATTTATCTCTGTGTTTGTTCCTTAACATTTGTATTTTATTCTTGAAAACATGCTTCAAAATACATAGATGTAAAAATATTTATTTAATTTTATTTAATCTTTATGTATACAGGTAACCTCATTGAGTCACGGGGACACGTGTTCAAGAGACCTGTTTCAATGTAAAGGCAATGGCTCCAGGTTTTATTTGAAACATTGCAAATTGTGTTTAAACCTAACACTTAAAGCTGCAAAGGTCTAGAACGTTGAAAAAGTTTCATCCGAAGGTTTTGGTTGTTAGAAAAAAACACTTTAATTTGGATGTTTGGGAAATTAAATGTACACAAATGTAAAAGTGCAAGAAAAAATGCTAGTACCGGTAATACTTTTAAGACAGTTTGTTTAAGTGTAACGAAATGTTGAACTTGTGAAACCGAATGTTCATTTAGTTCAGATCAATTGTGAACTAATGTGGGAAAATTATGCTGGATATCCCAGATAAATAAATACACAAATGGCATGCTAAACTGAACATTAGACTCCTGGTGTCAGTTCAATTAGATCAGGGGCATCCAAAGTGCGGCCCGAGGGCCATTTGCGGCCCTTGGAGTGATTTTGTGCGGCCCTCGACTGCAATTAAAGAATGGAATAATTTTGACCCACTGCCTTAAAAGGTTAGTGAAAATGTAGACCTTTAGATTTAATGCTGATACTTTTTAAATATATTTTTTTGGTTTTGAAAATAATCTCAAAGTGAGTGATAGTAAGCACAATACAAAAATGTAGTTATAATTAATCTCTTTATCCTACAGCAAACCTTCACTGGCCAACCAAAAAGTAACATTTTGTATAATAATTTATAAAAACTTGGCTAACTAAAACAAGTATTCCAAAGAAAATAATTTCAGTTGATTTAATAATCAATGGGGAGACACTGGACATTTTTAATAGAATACAGTATACAGTAAAGTATCATCAACATACAAGTTGATCGACTTTATCAGTGTTCCTTCAGAACTTCTAGGAATCTGTTTTAGTGACTGCCAGTTGTTTTTCAGAACTTTGATGACCCTTTTGGGCCGTCCATGGTTCAAATGTGTGATTGAAGTTCCACCCACTTTTTTAAAGAGCAGTTACTAATTTTAGGCTTTTGCCTATGAAAATAAACAAAAATAAACTTTCAACGCACAAGAAAGCAAATAATATTCCCCCCAAACATCTAATAAATTATTTTTTTTAAATTAATGTTTATGAAGCTCCTAATGATCTGGTTCTACAAGAATTTAAACTAAATTCTTAACTTTTCTTCAAAATAGTGTTCAGTTGTTAAAAATGAGGAGAAAAAAATCACTCTTAAATTATTTATTTATTTATTTTTTTTTCTTAAATTCAGATTTTTCTGTCCAGCGTGTCTTTTCATCTAGACCAGGGCTATTCACAAAACTGCTCAGTGGACCACAGTTTTTGAGAACCAACAGCTCGGCGCCAGACATCCTGAGATTAAAGTCATTACCGGTATGTAAATAAACTAAGTATTACAATTATCTGTTACCTTTTAAATGTTTATTTTATTGCATTGGTTCAAAATGTTTGGACATCCCTGAATTAGATGGACAACTAATGTAGAACTACAAGTTGACTAGTTCCTAGTAACAGGAATTCCACGTTTTAAAAAAATGTAACCAAAAGAAAATGTTTTAGATCATTGTTAGTGTAAATGTGGGTTGAAGAGGCTTTTATTCTTGAAGGGAGAGTTCCAGTGTGGTAAATACAGTTGCGCAACGGTGGTTGTTGGGTCGAAGACATGTAAAAGTATGAGAATAAGCTCAAATGTCCGTTTGTATTTTCTAGAATAACATAAGGCCCTCGTGAAGCTTACAATAACGTCACTAGTGTTTATAAATACGATAAGATAAAACTTGTTGATTCAATCACAAATAAGCTAACAGTTTATCCTAATATGTATTAGATCGTGAATCACCAAAATAAATTAACTTGGAAAGTGAGCTGGTCGCGTGTAAAATCCCTTTTTTGGTACAAAACCTGAGCGACAAAAAGCGGACCCTTAAAAAAATAAAATTTAATAAAACTAACCCCGGTGTTTCACGGGAAATTAAGTCAAAATGGTGCACAACCATTTCTACAGCTGTGGGAAATATTTTCGTTCTGTGTTCTAGTCATGCCTCAAAATGAAGTGCTGATAATGTTTCGAGGTAAAATTGAGACATGTACTTCCTGACTTTTTGCTTATTCAGTTTTAGTCTAAAAATTATGTTTCTTGATTAAAATTAGTGTGCCGGTAATACCGGATTGTATCATTAAGTTAAACCACATAGAAAATTTATTTCAGTGTTGACAATCTGTAGAGACATTTAGGCATGAGCAAAATCAATCCAATAAACAGCTAAATAATTGTGTGTGTGGTGGTGGTGGTGGGGGGGGGGGGTGGTGGTGATGTCAAGCTTTCTAATTCTTAGGTTCTTTCAATAGATTTTATTTAATTTTCAATTAATTTATTTTCTCTTACAGCCTTTTGGCACTACAGCATGGACCTTAACCTTCTTAACATTCAAGTTTTCATTAAAGTTACATATCGTCACTAATGCTAAAACAAGAAAGCTTCAACAGTTTTCCCAAAACACTCGTCTCTAGCTTCAAACCAAACCTCAAATTCTCTTCAGAAAACCCCAACAAAATCTTAGATTCTGATTGTGTTGTTCACCGACCCATATCTACTGTACAACGAGGGCTTCTTGCACCAGTGTAAATATGATAACCCTCCCACCTCCATGTAGCATTCTTTGAACTTTAGAGACTCAAACATGCATTTTACAGTACTGCATTGTACATGTACTCTTTAATAGAAGTAACAATGGACGTTTCACAATCTATGTGTGCAGCTGGGATACTGAGAAGAAACCTACTCCACTGTACTGTAAATACATAGGCGTTGCAACAATTATTTGTGAAGGGGGCATGTCCCCCCCCTCACATTTAAAAAATATTTGTTTGGACCTCCACACATTTACCATAAAATATTAGTTCAACCAGCGCTGTTTCTATTACTTTGTGAACAAATCCATTTCACTTGATTAATAGAGTCAGAATCAGAGTTTCTTTATTTGTCATTCTCATCACATGTGGTACATGTAGTGGAATGAAATTGTGTACACAGGGTCCCAGTTACATCAAACAAGAGCCAAAATATAAATTGTAAAAAGAAACAAACCGTAATAGGAGAATACTCAAACCACTAAAAACCCACTCTGGGTTTTCCTGGTTACCTACAAGTCACCACACCGCGTGCAGTGTCTCCTCGAGGTCACGACAGGACGGGGAGAGGAGGGAGAACACCTCTGTGTTGCATGGTAGTTTAGCGCCACGTCAGTGCCGACAGTTGTCGACTGTGGGGGGCGGGGCACAGGTGTAAATGTTTACTTATGTAGGTAAATGTACATGTTTAACATCCCATCAAAACACACCAGAATGCAGGAAATGGCTTCTACTTTATTAAAAAAATTCTGGTGGAAGGACACCCAGACCAACCCGCCCCCACACCGTTGTGTCCCTCCCACATTACAAATGCTTCTGACATTATGTGTAAATATTGCCCCTCTTCCACAGTTCCTCCTTGGCCCCGCTTTACCCTGCTCAGGCCGGTTCGGTGTTCTTTTCCACAGGGCCTTCTTCGTGGAACCGCCCTGTTTTTTCAGTACCTACTTCTCCGCGGTTCCATTGAGGCCAAGCAGGACCCTAAAACGTGACGTCAGCGCACTGTCGGTTACGGATTGGTCAGGAGGTGGAGTTATTGGTCAGCGGGCAGAGTTTCAGAACCTTTCACCGCAACTCGATCTGCCATTTTCTTTTTAACCCGTCATTAGAAACAACTCGAATCCGGAGGAGCGTATTTTGAAGGTATAAACAACAATGTCACAAACGTGGTCAAATGCTGAAGTTCAGGCATTTTTGTGTTTGCTGGCCGACGAAAAAGTTCAGAGCAAGCTAGATGGAGCGACACGTAACAAGAAGGTTTTTAAAGAGATGTCGGTGCATTGATAATAATGATTCGCCCACTAAAGGGGCACTAATGGGCACTGCGGAAATGGAAAATGAAGCAATCCGACCTGTACAGGGCCAATAAGGGCCGCGCCAAGCAGGACCTATGGAAATGAGTCAAATGTACTGTAGTGACCAACGCAGCAACACCAGTACCCGTTGTGTTCCCTGAATCCCCAAATAATGGTGGCCACAGAAAACCTACTCAGGTTTGGACGGACGCTTTGTCCTGCTTCAGTTATTGACATGCCGTGGACAATGGCATGGTCAACGACTGTTGCTCTCATCCCATTCGTAATGACAGTGCATGGTCGTCTCGCTCTCCCTCCTTGCACCCATCTTCTTCCTCCTCTTACTCAAAGTCCATTTCCACTTCCTCTGCCTCCATCCATTGTGGTAGTTTGGAACCTTTAGCAAACTGTGCAGTTTGAAGTGACCTTTGTAGGTGTGTCACATGATTTACAAGAAGTGTCTTCAATTTTGAGTTGTGTTTAATAAATGTGTGTGTGTTCGTTTTGTTCAAGTATTGTTGACTGTGTAGTAGCATTTTGCATCACATGAGCTTTAATATTAGTTTGAGCAGGTTTTTTTTTTTTTTTTTTTTTTTGGAAGTTGTGTTTTATCAATATAAAATTTTTTTTTAGTTACGAGAAAAGGAGGATGGAGTTTTGTGAATTGTGTTTTCTTGTGAAATGTGTTCATGGTTTTGGCAAACAGAAGACTAGTTTAAACATTTGAACTTTATAAACTTAATTGTCATTCATAATTGTACAGTGCACCATGAATAACTGAACAAAATTTTGTTTCTTTTCTCCACATCAGTGAATCAGGTAAATAATTTGCATATAAATATAGAATTAAATGTGTTTAGGGAACTGGTCATTTGGTTTAGAGAATTTTTTGTGTTTTAGCAATTGTGAAAAACTATAAAAAGTACATGCAATAAATGTCAATATGTTAATTGAAATTCACAAAAGTCTAAACATTTGACACAAATTATTAGAAGTTATGTAATCCAGTTGTTTAAAAAAAAAAAAAACTGCCACATCAATGTGTCAAATGAGTTCTGTTACCCCAATATCTTTATTGCAACATCACTTACAGTACAACTGTCAGCAACATATTAAAATATAGAGAGATACAGTAAAATAAACAGAAATTGAAGGACAACAAGGTTTAAAAGCACTTTGAAAATGAATACATTTATATTCTTATATGGGCTAAATCTTTATTTGCTATTTACACTATATAAACTATAGATATGAATATAGAATATAAAGGGTATACATTTATATACAGTATTTATAAATGCTGGCTGATGTCAATATTTAATATGTTACTATTCAATTATTCACATACTCAAAAAAATCACATAATAAGAGAGGCTATCATCTACATAGAGGTCCTCAGAGATAATTTTGTATCAGCCACTAATACAGAATATCCCTATTGTTGCTCTGTTTATTTGTTTATAACTTGTTTATTTTTTGCATGATGCAAGGATATGTCTGAGTGCACCAGTAGGTATTGTATTTCTCTAAAGTCTGGGTTCTACACACAACCAAAATTAAATAAATTAGTTGTGAAACACCAAACATTGAGTTGTGCTCCAGTGGCTGAGTCATAAGATTTCTCTGTACAAAGATACTGTAAAAATAATCAAAAATATGCATATGTATAATGGGGGGGAAAGGGATTACAAGAGATTTTTTTTGTGTGTGCGTAACAAACACTCATGCAGCTGTTTTACTCTTCTGGCGTAGGAGAATTTCTCATTAAAAATACTGAAACGTAGGCAAGTACACCAGCTTGCTAACAAATCGGTTGTTTGTGTCTGCCGAGAAGCAGAGAGGAAGACAGTCGTGACGAGGGAGAGGAAAAAACATCTTGCATTTCATTAATGAATCAGATTTATCCGACACACCCATAAAATAAAATAAAAACATTACTCACAAAGTTCATCTATCCACAGCAGAAGACAAAACATTAGTTACACGTTTGATCAGCAGGTGAAAGTTAAGCATAAAGTTACTACCATTCAGATACAGAGGAATCACTTTTTTTCTTTTCAAAATACAACAACACCTAAACAACACATCCAATAATTCTGTTACTTTATTTTATGAGCGGATGAGAGGAGTATATTTATGGTCATGGAGGCTCCAAAAAAAAAGCTTTTTTTCTCAAATAATGCTCAACAACTGATATGTTACTAATTTACTGTGCTGCGTTCAGCCATACTTAAGAGTTTGCCTTTAAGTCACATCTTTCAAAGTTGCATTTCCCCTCATTAGCAGAAACGTGTTTTGTTGTGCTTATCAAAAAGTGCTATTGCTAACCGCTAATGTTTTAAAGATTAACAAGTGTCTCACGGTGGAGACAGGCATTCAATATCTGTCGCGTGTTAGGGTTTAAGCTTGTGCTGACTTTTCCAGTCACATATCGGATGCTGACCACGCACGGCAGGAAGTGACCCTGTTGTTTATTTTCATGTATTAATACATTTTGGTTAACTCTGAAATACTGTCAGCAAATGTCTAGAAACAGCTCATCAAACCTTCCAAAGACAAATGGCAAGGAACACTGAGCATCGCAGTTGTCTCTTTGATTTGCGCAATCCAACAGATGAGGTCCTCGGTACCATTTTTACTGTTCTTTACGCGATAAAACCAAAGAATAAGAAGATCATTTAGGCTGTTTCTGGCTGAAATCTGCCTTTCAGATAGTGAACATGTGCTGAGATTCTAACCATCTGTCTGTATTTGATTAATCACTGCGCACAGCTAAAAATATATACACATTTGAATCATATTTTGTTGGAATGGTAGGACGTGTGCTCACTTTGTGGTTTTCTACCCTGCTCAGTTAGAAGAGAGAATACTGACATCATCAATCAAGAAATTAACACAAAGAGCAGCAGCAAAAGTTAGGTGATAATGACCTTCAAGGGGTAGTAGTCCTCTGAAGTGTTTTGCGGGAAGGTTATATCTTACCTGTTGTAAAAAGCTTCAATATGGAGAAATGCAGTTTAGTTCTGACTGGATCAACAAGCTTTCTGCTATTCCGAGCGAGGCCAAGACCAAAGTGGACTGCAGCCAGAACAAGTCCAGTCTACAGATCGTCATGCTTTTTTATTTTGTTTACATCACCATCAATTTTGTAATAAATGAGTATTCTGCATAGAATTCTCTGGTTGTTTCCAGTGAAGCCTGCTGGGGCACTTCCAGCAGGAATGTCATTATATTTTGGCCAGAATATCAGTTCATGTGAATCATCAGTTCATAAAATAGCAGTGGCATGAACAGAACAGAAATATTTTAGATAGGAGTTGTTTAAAGGTGACAGCCAACCACTTTGGCCTTGGTTCATTCAGACTGATCAGTAGCTCTTACATCCAGCCAGAAATAAACGATTTCTCCTAAATGAGGTCGTCCACAACAGGTGAGCTATTATTCTTATTAGGGATGCACGATATTATCAGCATGGTATCGGTATCAGCCGATATTAGCGATAAAGTAAAATATCGACATTGGCCATTCCATCAAAAATAACAGATATGAAAGGCACTGTTCATATACAGATATACAGTATAATCCAATGACAAGTATCTGCAGCGCCAGCACAACGTTATGTCACCTGCCCCATTGAGTTTAGATTTGTGAACATTTACAAAATTGCACTGTTCGAGTGTTGTTATTGTGTTAGAGAGTATAAATGTTATGAATACATTTGATATTAAACATAATCCAAGTTGAAGTGTTACATCATTTTCAGTCTCCTTTTTGGCATCTGCATTTGGTAGAAGGCCAAACTGACAAAGACCATGCAGAATAATGTAGTATTTTAATTCCACAG
>JARVGV010001459.1:28300100-28314034 GCA_031762435.1 Hypsolebias longignatus | reverse complement strand
CTTTTGACATCATCCAGTCAGATTTGTTCTGTCTCAAACTTGTCTTAAATGCTGATAAAACCAAAGGGATGCTTTTTATCAAACAGGAAGTCAGTCCCAGGAGTTCTTCCTCTAATTTTATCCTCAAACGGTGTCCCTATTGAGCCATAACAAGAACTAAGAGTTTAGATGCTGAACTGATGCTTCATCCTCTGACAGCATTAGTCAAATTTTAAAATCACAAAGATGACTAGGATGCATTGAATAGAAAAACAGAAAGTATATATTTTTTAGAAAACATTTGGCTGTAAACAATTAATTTCCAAACACTCTTTAGCTGGCTTTCTCATGTGCTAACAGGTGATACTAATGCTAAGCTAACATGTTAACACTATCAACTACTACCTTTGACCTGATCAGGCATGTTGAATCAAAATGGCTTCAAATGTGAGGAGTGGTCTCCCATTCATTTCCTATGAGGAAGGCATATTTGTGAGCAAAATATGAGTGTATCTTTGATCTGATCGGGCTATCTACCATGTCTTGATCAGCATTTGATGTTTATCAACATATGTGAGTTTCATCTAGATAGCTTCAACTTTGTTAACAAACTAATTAGCATGCTAGGCTAACACCTTGTTTTCCTGTCAAATCTCTACAGGTGACCCACCTGACCTCGGGTAACAAGGTACTGATGTTAACTCAAATGCTATTAGGTGATGCTAATGCTAAGCTAACATGCTAATGCTATCAACTACTATATTTGATCTGATCAGGCTAATTGGCTATATTACCTGCATTGCCTCGCAAGCCAATGTACTGCCTTGCATGTTGAATCAAAATGGCTACATTGGCACAAATCTAATCCCAGAGTAGCCTATACCAAAATTTTTGGGAAATAGTGACTTTAATTATTGAACTCCACAGTGACCAGAAACTTCCTATTTTCTTGTGAACACTGTTAGATTACAAGTATGAACAGACAGAGTCGTATTGAATGCTGAACAAAAAAAATCAAGCTGGATATATTTTCTCTTTCTTTCTGTAGGCCAGCTGTGATTCACTTAACACCTCTTGTGTAAATTATGACCCAATGAGCCTAGATATAAACTCGTAAATAGATGTGGAGTGCCTCAAATCAGCGAGATCCCAGAGGTGGCTTTGAATTATTATTATTATTATTATTTTTATTTTACAGTAAGCTATAATAGACGATTTTCTGTTCAACAATGAGTGAAAGAGCATTCTATTGGACAAAAACATTGTGCAACATAGTGTTTTACTGGTAGCATTGATGGTGACTTTGCCTTTCTCCCTGTGCAACATGTTAGACTTGTTGATTTATTTATTTAGGTCATATGTCTCTGTTTAGGAAAGAGCCTGTGGTTCACAATGATTCAGCATGCTGGAGACAAGAAAGAGGGAGGATCACAAGCCTGAAGTCACACAAAATTAGCCGCCGTTGTTTCACCAAAGAAGGCACGGAGCCTGGCTGTTCCTCAGCTGCTACTCTATTGTTTATTACAAGATCAGATATAAACACAAAGCCACGGCCTTTTATCTGCAACAGGACGGGCAGGTGCACAAAGTCACGTACTACCAATTAACACGTGATTGCATGAATAAATGATGTGGCCTGGCTGACTGGGATTATTTTAGCTCCGGTTTAACCCAGTGACACAGCCACCGTTCAGTGACAAAACTCACAGTCACACATCTCGGATCAAAATGAGGGGCGTTTTTTTTTTTTTTGTTTGTTTGTTTTTTTTTAACCAGGAGAGAAAAATCCTCAAAAAAGACGTTAAACACAATGCTTATAAAACATTTCAAGGCTTTTATTTAATATTTTTTTCATAGGCTGATTTAAATATTGACACAAATATGCATACGTTTCTCTGCTGTACTTTGTTTGATTGAGATCAACCTGTAGAAAAATGTCAGTTTTTTCATCCGGGAACTAACAAACAAACAAACAAAAAAAAAAAAAACAGGCCAACCTTAACAGGGTTCTCCATGAGTCTGGAAATCAGCAAAACCTGGAAAATGATTTTCACATTTTCCAGACAGGGACAAACTCAGAATTTGAGAAAACCATCAAGAATCAGGGAAATCTCAGGGAATTTGAACGCTGATCTAATTAAACAATGATCTTTCTAAAAATTTGGCATATGCTATTACTGAGTCCATGATCTGCTTCTAATGTGTACACAGTGCATGTACCCTGATTGTCAATGGTGGCTTTTTAGTTTCTGATATTATTCAATATCATTAGGAATGATTGAGGATGATTTGTGCGACTGAAATATCGCAGAAGTTCAGGACTTACGGTACTCTGGGAAAAATCAGGGAAAGCTCAGGGAATTTTGTTTTCGTGAAATGAACCCTGAAAGACCCTCAAACAAACAAGCATTGTAAGATGTTCCCCATCAACACAGCAGCCAAACATCCTGTCACTGCTATTGTTTATAAGTTATTTTAGAAATAATTAAAAATAATAATTCATTAAAGACCAGGCTTTTAAACTAAGAACATCCTATTTTGAAAAATGATGCAGTCTTTTGGGTTTATTCAAGAAAATAATGCTACGCAAAACAGCCTAAGATCTGTTAGCGCTTAGACTATGTGCTGTGATTAACTCTTAGCTACTACCACATAAAGGTTTAGTTCAATATCTTTAAAAGTGACTGTTCTATAACCATGTTTGTGTTTGCTAAAGTTGATCAACCCTGGCATCCATCTTGAATTAGTTTGATTTCAACAGTAAATCAGTTGTATATGTACATTTAACCATTTTTGAAAGCTTCATTAAAATACCAGTGATTTATGAGCCACTTTGCTAACAGACACCCACCACACAAGAACCCAGGCACTATAGATCACAAATACATCTTTCAATTCTGTGAGAACGTCCGGGTTAAAATTAACAGTCAAAACATGCTGTTAGTGAGGAGCTTTACACGTCATATAATGAAAGAAAGCACTTTGCAACCCAATTAGCTTTTTACTATTATGCCAGCAACGTTCTGTTTTTTCTTCTAGTCCATAAATGCAATAAAAAACAGCAATAAACTGACAAATGCTGCCTTCTATGTATGTTACTGAAAGGTCATATACCTCATTTTTCAGCCATACAAGGCTGCTATGAAGCCTAAAGGTTATACTACTCATACATTATGCACAATCCGACTGGTTGAAGGCCGACAATCAATCACACCAAAACAATGCAGTCATTTTCCACAACTGTGAGTATAATTGTTTGTTTGTGGTGCAAATAAATTATTTCAACCTGTTTTTATATGAGTGTTTGTTCTTTCAAGCCTCATCAGTTTCTGTATATTAAAAAAGGGACTGCTGCTGATTTAACTCAAGACATTTAACTGGGTGATGCTTGCTCTTAAAAAGCCTTCGGGGGGGGGGGGGGGGGTTTGATTTAAATCAGAATTCGGCGAGTACAGTACTTCTTATCTGCAAACACTGCGTTTTCTGTTTTAATGCACTGTCATCATCAATAATGAGGGACTTACAGGAACAAGATGACTCCTGTGTTGGCCATGGCGTATGCAAGTCCCAGAATTCCACTTCCCATGATTGCGTTGCCCAGGTTGAAGACAGACATCCCAAATGAGGTTTTTCCTTCAAACTGCAACCGATACAAGTAAGCAAAGAGTTATGAACAGGGTCATTTTGTCTTCAAGCATACTGTGAAAAAGGCTTGTTGCTAAGCAGCCAGACCTTCTTGTAATCTTAGTCTTCTTGAGAAATAATGTCTTCAGGCTTTCTGAAGGGGTTTCCAAGTTTATCTCTTTGACGTTGACTGCTTGTTCCCCAATTTTCAATTTAGTCCCTTGTCTTTTTTTAGATGAATGTTTGTTCGATGGTTTGTTTGATTAAAAACCTCCTAAACTCAAGGAATGAACAAGCATTGTGTCTATAAATAACAGATGGAGCAAACGCGCAGTTCTAAATGATGTCGTTAGCTAGTAACTACGTAGCTAATTTTGTACAAGCTAACAACACTTAGTTACCTTGCTAGTAATTTTGCTACATGCTGCCTTTCACAAAGATTTCATTTGTTCTCAGTGCTTTAGCTGAATGTATAAAAAACATCAACAGTAACACAGAAGTACATAAAATAGTATTTAACAACAGCAAATTGATTCCTATAGAGTTATTACATAGGCTACATATATAAGTATGTGTATGCTTAGATGCATAGCTACACTGTATATGAGTTAATCATGAATGTGTACTCTGTACCACATTGTGCATGTGCATATTGTCTTTTTCCAGATTTGTGTATTATGCTTTGTTTTTTATTATTTCATATGTATTTTTTCTATATGATTAGAAAATGCTACTGGATGCCTCAAATTTTGAAGAGAGGTTCGCTGCAGACCAAAAGTGGGTGTTTCTGGAGAATAGGTGTTTGTAGAGGACAAACGCTGATTGGCTAGTTGTATTTTCTGGCTCTTAAGATAAGTTATGTCAGCTCTTTATTTTTTTAAACTGAAGGGTTCTAATAAACAGCGTTATATCTGCTGTCAAACACAAGAAGATTTTCTTTAGTCCTTGGGTTGTAGGCTGCACCTGACACAGGCTCGCTTGTGTGTGGTATGGGTACAATGAAATATGAAGCATTTGAAGCAAAACCAGCTATTATTTGTCAAAAAGTCTGGTCTCAATTAAAGATCATGAGTCCTGTAACGAGATAATGGCTCAAAACAAAGCTAAAAAGAAAATTTGCTCTTTAGAAGTGCTCTTCTATGAGAGCTGATCTATGAAAGGAGCTGAAAGATGGAATAAGAAATCTGTGCATGAACTCACATCTGTAAAGCGTGTTGTCTTCTTGTCTTCCCCACGTGACAAGAACTCCTGGCTCTCTGGGAGGTTGGACTCCACATTTTCATTTTTGTGAGGACTAATAAAGAGATACACGTTTGTCAGAACATAACATTTTATAGCCACTCATCAAGAAAGAGTTCTTTTTTTTTTTTTTTCCAACAAAAAAGAACATCAGTGTTTATTTTGCACACAGGCCATGACCCATTCTCTCGTCATTATTGCTTCATACATACCTAGCATTCTGGGCACTATTGGCTACAGTTTCTCTACATATTGCGTAGAGAGAGGCCATCCGTCACCCAACGTGAGCACAAAGTGGAGACACAACACTCATGATATAATAAGAGCAATGACAAGGAGCATCTATAAATCATTGTCTGTACTGTGGACAGAGGAGTGGTAATTAAACCATTACTCAGACAGAGCAAGCAGAAAAAAGTGCTGAACAACTTGACATGATAATTGGGTACTCAGCTCACTCCATTATCCAGAGAATATTCCACTGCAGCGTGTGGGCAGGTCTCGTCTGAGGGCACTTCAGCAGATGTTGGGTTTTACGCATTGCATGACCTTCTGCTTAACGTGGTTTAAGTCAGGTCCTCTGGATGGGTTCATTTTTTGTTGAAACGTTTCGTCCTTCATCTAAAGAACTTCATCAGTTCGAGGAGTCACAACAAACTCAGTCCCATAAGTAGCTTACTCACATATTATGTAGGATTATTGAGCATGAACTTTGATGTTTTGAACCATTTTGGCAATGGCTGCCTCAAAGGAGTTGATGGGGGAGAGGACAGACTCCAGAAACTATCTCATCACTATGCATCTGGCTGGCCCACTATGTGAATAAGCCACTTATGGGATTGAGTTTGTTGTGGCTTGTCGGACTGATGAAGTCCTTTGGATGAAGGGCAAAACGTTTCAACAAAAACAGAAACCATCCAGGAGCATGAACACATAGTTTAGTATTTTATGGTTGTGTGTTAGGTTTGGTTTTATAGCTTTGGTTGTATTTAGGGTTTTCTTGTTCCATGGTTTGCTCAAGTTTTAGCTACATCAGTTAGAAGTTAAAACTGGGATCAGGCAATGATCAGACTTCAATCTATTGCTAAATGTCATGTGACCAGACTGACCACCATTATCAATACGTGTTCATAAAGATGGATTTATTTGCATTCAAACAGCAGCAGGCTCAGTAATGGTGGTTGGACAGTGTCTGTCGCTGTTCACTGAGAAACAAACCAACAAACTGAAAATAAAAAAGTTTATCACTTTTTGTATGAGTCTATAAATAAAACCCACTATAATTATTACGCCTCTACTGTATTGCACATTTTCTTTGTCAATACAAATAAAACCAGATTTTTGATTGCTATTTCTTAACCTTGTCTTTGTGTGTACATGTTTTGTCCTTTTTTCTTTTCACATTTCCTGTGTATGCAATGCATTTGTTTTTTTTTTTTTGTTTGTTTTTTTTTACTTCACTTTGTATGTTGCCTATGTGTTGCCTGTTGTTTGCTTGTTTGTTTGTACAGCACTTTGGTTGGCCTTGTCGTTGTTTTAAGTGCTCTATAGATAAAATGGTATGGTATGGTATTTAGTTTTGTTTAAAAAAAAATTTGTATCCCTCTAAAAATCAGTCTACATTTTGGTCCTTTCCATTAATAATTTAACATCTGAATCACACATTTTTTTGTTGATACAATTGCATCAAAATGTTTGAGTAGAACAGTTTTGAATTGATCAGTCAAATGCATGAAAGAAGAAAAAAAACCCTGTTTCTAGGAAGAAAGCAGATAAAATAAAACTCCCACCCGCATAAGTCAAGATCCCTAAAGGTCTGTCTTTAGCAACAAGTGAGCCCTGAAAGTTCACAGAATGACAAACTGTCCAATAAACCAACAACTCTGTAGCATTTATAGTGAAAAAAAGACATTTGAAAATAATAGTTATAAAGGTTGTAATGATGTGCAGCACTCACTTTTCACAGTCCTCTGCAGGGGGTGTTTTAGCCGAAGCTGTGATGTCCTCCCCAGGTTCATGGCTTTTACCGTTAGGAATGGCGTTCCCTTCCACCGGAGATGTTTCCACAGTTGCAGCTGGTTTGTCTTCACTCATATCTGCTCAGGTAAGTGACAATCTGGCTGCTGAGACGTGCAGAAGCTTCAGTGTGTGGAAATGGGCTGGAAGTGCTCCAACACGATGGGTTAAATTTCCTCCTGGGATCTGTGGGAAAAAGTTACAGGTAGTTAGAGACAAGGGTATAACATACACTGTGGGATTATTAATAATAATCACTAATCAATTTTAAATGATTTTCTTGTTTGGCAAAAGAGAATTTGAACAAAACTGCACATGTCAATTCACAGAAAGTTTCTCAAGTGACAACAGCAATTTGAATCTGCGCTGTTGGTTTAAAGTATCAGTGTTAACAAAATAAATGTTCTTTGAAAATCAGAAAAAAGGGGCAAAGTTTTAGTTTTTGTTCAAGATAAAAGTGAAGATAAAGATGTAATAGATGTTTAAGTGATTCGGTATCTTGCCATGATGGAAAGAAATGTTCAAATTTCTACCTTTAATTTTCAAGACCATATCAGATTATATATAAAAACTTTAAGGAAAAAAATTTGTCATTGATAACAATTGCGGAAAAAAAAATTATGGGAAAAATAAATTAGCTTTAGACTAAAACAATTATCTTCAGAAAAGGTGACAAGTTACCAAACAAAGCCCGAGCCAGTTACGTTGAGAAGAGGAGGTTTTTATACACCCAACAAAGTTCAGTCAGTCCAACTGGATGGTTTCTTTTGTTTTATTGTTGAGATGTTTCATCCAAAGGACTTCGTCAATCTGAGAAGCCACAACGAACTCAGTCCCACATGCAGCACACTCCCATAGTGGATCAACCACTGTGGGACCAACCACATTGTGGGGAGAGGGTGGGCTCCAGAAACCATCTTATCACCAGCAAACTGGTTGACCCACAATGGAAGTGTGCTGTTTGTGGGACTCGGTTTGTTTGTGGCTCCTCAGATTGATGAAGCCCTTTGGATGAAGGACGAAATGGCTTAACAAAAAGAAAAAGAAAAAAAAAAGCAAACGTCCAGATGACCTGACTGAACTTTTTTGGATTTTTTTTTTTACCTGAATTATTGAGCATGAACTTTGAGGCTTTTATACAGCTTCAACGGGAATGAATATAATATACAGTATTATCTATATTATAATCAATATAGATTGATATACAGTATATAAAATGTATAAATCTATATTTATATTAGACAACAAATAGACCAAAAATCAGCTACATGCAACTCAACATATAGAAGAAATGTTGGTATCCAGCAGCTACATGTAGCCTTTTGACAACTATTTGATGGCATGTGGCCGTCCATTACAGATCAGTGTAAGGTAGGGTTACTATAATTATAATAACCAACATGAAGAACCACACAAAAGTCTAGACAACAACTCAGTCTGTTAAAGCTATATAAAAAGTAAAGACATGAAAATATTAAGGTTGAGTCAGGTCCTTCTTTCTTGTTGTTTTGAACCAAGAAGTCTCCATCCAGAGGACCTGACTCAACCTTGTTAGATTTACCCACCTGGATTATAGATCATGCATCAGGACATGAAAACAGCTCTGGTCTTTTTAAAAAAACATATGCATTATGCAGAAAGAAGTGTCATTTTAAATCAAAACATAAAAAGTTGTTAATGGAAACAACCAATGCAAGTGGTCATAGGAGAAACCATCACAAGTATTCTAATAAATTAGGCTTATTTTATAATAATTTTGCTATTACAATTTATTTCTTTAAATTTTTTGCAGTACTTAAAGTGTAAATAAATGGATTAGGGTGAGTTGTCAGACTGAAACACATTTACTTGTGCAACCTGTAAACAGTAAACTCCCATTCAAAATCCCAAGTTAACCATGAATAGAGGTTTTGGCAAACCCGGTGAATAATTGACACATAAAGTGACAGGTCCTCCCGTAAAGGAAAACAGAGCTTTTAGCTTGCCATGTCACACTGGACTTTGCATCAGGCCTTCATTTCCTGATATCCTGTTGTGTTGCATTAGCTGACCAGCTGCCTTGTGAGGCCCAGAAGGGCCCCTTTGACATGTATCTCCTAGATGTTGTTGACTAAATCCCCCCACCCCCACCCCAATCTGGCTGGCCCTAAATGATCTTTTTTTGTTTGCTGCATAAACAGCAACCATAATGGTGACCATGTCAGGATCTGTAAAGGGGGACACACACAAATGGTTGAACTCCCAGCATTGAGATAAAAAGAGAAGAACCAGTTGGGACCAGCTACAAACCAGTTCTAGCTGTTTGTGCCTCCATTTATCTGCTTGTCACTTTTCTCCTGGTTTCCTCTTTTATTGAGGAGGTTCAGCATAGCTACAAAGATCAGGGTGTACTCTACAACAATAAGGCAATAAGTTAACAGTCCTTGTTTCATTAGGCCCATTTTGCTTTTCAGCCTATACTCTTTTAAAAGTAGCTTTTTCTAGTGGTATTTTTTTAAACATATTAAATACAGTGTGAGGTGAAATACCCCTGGTATTCAGCTCACAGTCTCCTGAACCGACCAACTGCATTATTGTGTGCTCCACCGCACAGGCAGGCCTCTTGGTTTGTCTGGGTAAAGCTGGGTGACGTGGTCGGGCAGCAAAGCACTCCGCACAATGGCACACGTTGTGCGGTTTCCTGGGAACCGGTTGGGGAAACAGTGGTACTATTGTGCCAGGCATCATTATACTGCCAGGGCCCCCTTGGCTGTGGATTGCCAGGCCACTCGAGAGGCTGAAAAGGTATTTCACTCTCTAATTGAAAAGATGCCACCTTGAATTCAACAAATGCCGGTATCGTGCATTCATGCCGAGTTGTAGCGGAGCAGCTGATGGTAGCAATGGCAGAGGCAGGGCCAGCCTCACGGGACAAATCACCGCACAGAACCGCACTGCCACTCACATGGTCAACAAATCACGAAGAGGTTGGAGTAGCCATTGACGGACAACACACGGTGGGCTGTCCAGCTACAAGGGGTGCTCCTCAATGGCCTTGAGCAGTGGAGCTGGAAACAGAAGACATGACTGGCCTGAGTTGTGCCTTTTACAATCAGTATGTTGATCAGGAAATGAAATACATGACAGATGAGTGGAAAACCCATTCATTTGGTCAAAACCTTTTAGTTCTACAGGGGTTTTATAGAGTTTCAAAGAAACTAATGTAAAAGGCAGGTAAATGGACTGTACTTACAGTATATAGTGCCTTTCTACCTAATCAAGATACTCAAAGTGCTTTACATTATAATCTGTCCTCATTTACTCATTCATGCAGCACTCTATAGATCTATACAAAGAACAATCAGAGCTTTATCACATTCATACACCGATGGGACACACTTCAAAGGCAAAGAGGGGTTCAGTGTCTTGCCCAGGGACACTTGAGCATGTGACTGCTGGTGGAATCGAACCCCCAACTCTTGCATTGGAGGACGACTGCTCTAACCACTCAGCCACAGCCGCCATGGTAACAGGAATAATGAGGGAGTTCAGCATAAAAAATGTGACAATAATTTTCAAAGGTACATGTTCTGAAATTGACTTACATTTTTTTGTGTTTACTTTTATGCCAGTATATTTACACACAAGAGTACAGTTTCATCAGCATAGAGTCTCGTAGAAAAATGTTAAATTTCCTCAAAAAGTGAATCCAGGGAGTTGTACAAGTACACAGAAACACTTCTTATTTTGTTTTTGTGATACTAACTCTGCTCCAAAAATACTGCAGAGAAGATGAATAATCAAGACAAAATGACTTTTTCTTATATTTAAATAAAACTTCTCTGAAAAAGCAAGAAATCCAATAATTTAATCTGTTCCACATAAATTAACAATAAAAAGAACAGCATTTCTTGATGACAAAGATGAGTAAGATGGAAACATGTATTTGATAAGAAAACTGCCAAAGTCCATGCTCAATGATCCAGGTGCAAATCCAACACTGTTCAATCAGGTCATCTGGATGGTTTCTTTTTCTTCTTGCTGAGATGTTTTGTCCTTCATCCAAAGGACTCCTTCAGTCCGAGGAGCCACAAACAAACTGGAGTCCCAAAAGCAGCACACTCCCATAGTGGAAAAGACAGTTTGCTGGTGATAAAATGGTTTGGAGAGGGTGAGTCCCAGAAACCATCTTATCACCAGCAAACTGGTTTTTCCATTAGGAGATTGTTGTGCTTGTGAAACTCCAGTTTGTCTGTGGCTCCTCGGACTGAAGAAGTCCTTTGGATGAAGGATGAAATATCCATCCATCCATTACCTTTGACCTGTTTCTTCCTTTTTTGGGTCACGGGGGTTGCCAGTACCCATGTCCAGCAGTCACTGTGCGAGGGGCGGGGTACACCCTGGACAGGTCCATCACAGGGACACAGAGAAAAACGAGACACACATCCATTCACTCTCTCACTCACACCTAGGGACAATTTAGAGTTACCGATCAAAGTAACATGTACGTTTTTGGTCTGTGGGAGGAAGCCCCCAGAGAAAACCCACGCAGGCACGGAGAGAACATGCAAACTCCACCCAGAAAGGCCCCCGGACCGAGATTTGGACCAGGGTAACCTGCTCGCTGAGCGGCAGCAACTCTACCAGTTGTGCCACCATGTTGCCCTTAAGGATGAAACATATCAGCAAGGGAAAAAAAAAAAAAAAAAAGAAACCCTCTAGATGACCTGAGTGAACATTGTTGGATAAGAAAACTGGTTTCCCTCCTCTCTAAACCTCAGCTTCAGAACCCTAAGGCTTAATGTCTCTCTGTGATTTGTGGGAGTAAATGAATCTTTCCACAGCAAACAACAGTGGCTATACAGTATTTATTCAAATCCTATTCCAACACATCCGTTTGGCAGCACAGAGAGCTGCTCCGTCCCTGGTCTCCACAGCTCTGACGCAAGCAGCTCTGACGTAAGCAGCTCTGCAGAGACGTCACCACACCAGGAGGGAAACCGAGCCGGGCAGCTTCTCTGACCGTTGTTCCGAAATGAATGCTTGAATCATTCAACATCATTCATGCTGATTCATTCACACATTTTAGTATGCATGTGAGGATTTCTTCTTGCTGTTCGTTCAGTGTACTACTGTATTTACAGTGGCTTTGTGTGAGGAGGAGGAGGAGGAGGAGGAGGAGGGGTGTGCAGCTTATGTAATATTCTCAGTAATCTTTAATACTGCCTCTTCTGTCACTACTTGATGACTTTCTAACATGCCTGTGCTTGTAAAGGCTGAGGGCATCCTGGGGCTTCTCAGCCTCTCAGTCTGTTAATGTATATATTCAAATCACTATAGCATATTATGTTATATTATATATTATATTATATTATAAATTGTAACCATTTTTGTGTTTCATTTTTGTGTTTTCTAAGGTCAGTTGTGTGAGGTTATTCTGTAAGTTTCCATAAAATCTTTCCCATAAAATTGGAATATTTGCTGACAAACGGGCACACTAATGCACACAAGCATAAACATTATTGTCCATCTTTGCCTTTCATCTGCAGGAGATAAATATTCTAAATATTGTTAAAATATTGAAAAATCATAATTTGAATCACCATCAGCACACCACAACACCTGACAAAGCTTCATTCTTAACATTTATTTTGAAAGGTAAAACGTTTTTATGATACTAAAGGGCAAAACTTAAGATTTATCACATTTATGGTTAAAAAAAACACTGCAAAAACATCATTTATATACTTTCTATCTTTCTGTTCATGTCAGAAAATGAGTTGCTAGGATTACACTTGTCCTTGCTTTCAGTGACGAGCAGCTAATAAGTCCATCAATGGACATTTTTATTGTAAAGGTTCAGATGTGGGGCCTCAGACACTCAGGATGATAGATTGGATCAGATTAGAGCTCATCTGGCTGAAGCAGGAAATCAGGATCAAACCCTCTCGGGTCACATAAAAATAGGTTCAGAGGAGTGAAAAGCCTTGGTGTGACCCTGCGTTCTGTCACACGCAAAGCTGTGATTTTTACATGTGACACTGAATGCAGCAGCTGCTTCAAACAGGCAGCAAACACTCACCGAGTGCGTTCAGGAACCATCTGCCCATGTTCTGGTTCTTCATGCCACGATAAACAGTCACACACACACACACACACACACACTCCACACACACTCCACACACACAGCATCACAACACAGAAAAATACAAAAATTATTTAAAGAGGCACTTTTACTGGTGTTATAAGACATATTCTTAATGAAAAGGAAAACAAATCTAAAGAAACAAAAATATGTTTGGAAATGATTTATGGAAACAAAATAATGCAATGGTCATTTTCTTCAGAAAAAATACTTGCAATTTATTCACTAAGTTCAAAAACAGATAATAGACACATCTGTCATAATCAGAATCCTCAATAGGTTAAAAAAATTATATATTTATGCTTCAGTGTGCTTAAAAAAATCTGATTACTTGTTTCACTAATGGAAAGACTGCTTGCCTGAAAAAAGAGCGCCGGATGTCAAACGAAAATCATTTTTGTAATAATAATAATTTGAATTGAAATCAAAATGCATTTTGAGTGATGGACACAGAGCTTGGCTGTTGTTATGAAACATAAGAAATTCAGTCTAGTTTTATGTTACACTGTATTTTTATCCACTACTGCTTGGTCCTGAAATAATACAGCCAAAACCCTGAAGTTACTGAATTTGTTTTCTGCTTTATCATTTTTGTTTGGGCTTTTATTTTATTTTATTTTTGTAAATAGATTATTTCAAATTCCAGATATCAATTTTTACTAACAAATTATTTAATCTGGCTCAAATATTGTGCTATTTTATTTTCCTGAGTGTTATTCAGATGTCGAGTGCATTGATTTTATGACTTTATGTGATTGCATGCCTGCCGAGGGTTTTCCTGGGTGGAGTTGGTTTGTTTTCCCCGTGCACGTGTGAGTTTTCTCCGGACACTCTGGTTTTCCTCCCAAAAACCAAAAACATGCATGTTGGGTGGATGGCTGGCTGGCTGGCTGGCTGGCTGGCTGGCTGGCTGGCTGGCTGGCTGGCTGGCTGGATGGATGGATGGATGGAT
>JARVGV010001459.1:28235898-28246159 GCA_031762435.1 Hypsolebias longignatus | reverse complement strand
CATTTTACTTTCAAAATGTGAATAAGAAAATTCAAAACCGGGTCACACGCGCCCCCCCAGGCATCGCACTGAGCCCCACCAGGGGGACCCGCCCCCCTATTTGAGAAACGTTGCTCTAAAGTAATCTTCATGTGTCCTCTGCTGGTTAAATTTTACTATTATGGCTGGTTCACAACATTTTAGGGGTGAAAATTAGAAGTGCTTAACAGTATATGGGCGAATAATGGGACAGTTATCACAAATACTGATAGGTCCCCAAACAACTTGTTCCGCCTAAATTATCGGCCCCACCAATATATCGGTTGGGCTCTAGTTTGTACCTTCTAATATGTAATAAATTACATGAGGACAGTGCTTTGCTGTAGCCTTTAAAAAGCACCATCTTCACCCCTTTCCTCCAAAATAATTTAAAACAAAACAAAATAACTGAGGCTGTTATGAAAAAATATAAACCAGTCTACACAAACAAAACAATTGAACCTACATGTCTGCAGTTTGTGAAGCTCAAGATCTTTTTAATGCTAGTTCATAGATTGTATATTTAGTTTTAATCCATTAAATTAGATTTTATCTATTTGAATACACTTAACATGTTATCTTTATCTTTTTAATAGTGTCTGCAACTAAAATTAAAAAAAATAGCCAATAATCCATTGGTAACAAACTGCACAACTATTCACTAGTCTTACATGTATACATTTACATAAACACAATTTATATTCACTATACATCGCTACATGGATGAACTGTTGGTAGAAGTCTGCTGATACAACTTTTCTGTTGCCCATCTCACTCTGGTGATATCAGGCCATCGATTAACAATATATAACAATATTAATATACACTTTTTTTTGGTCTTTATGTAATTTTTATTAAACAAATTATGATAGTTGCTTATTTTAAATAAACATATTTTAATTTTTATTAAACAAATTATGATAGTTGCTTATTTTAAATAGACATATTTTAACAACCCTAAGAAGAACTTGTTGTTAAAAATGAAGTATGTACAGGCATGGCCAATTCAGGCTTTTAATATTTGGTTTATTTTGATGGCTAATTAATTGATCTATTTGTAAACTAGATGCAGTACGTTTTCTCATTTCTTCATTTAGAAATTTAGATCTGTTGGTAGAGTCAGGGGCTTTTTATTATTTTTCTTTAGTTAGAATGATTTTGCACTTTCTGTTCCAGATTGGTTCTTAACGCCACAGGCTTTTGTAGTTTTTGAGCCGCTAAAAGAAGTTTTAAATGTATCATGCCTGCGCTTTAAAAAAACCTTGTTAAACACAAATTATTATTATAATGGTAGGTGGTATTTTATTTAGTTCTTCACTGTTCTGTTCCAGGCGTTATGTAAAACCTGCACACAGCCCGAATGGTGAAAGCAAGGCATCAGCATCTGCCACCTTGTCCAGCTGCAGCCAGGCTCCTGAATGTTCCACAGCGTCCAGTCTGGGTGGCTGTGGCAGCCCCCACTCAGAGGGGGCCTCGTACAGTGCCAGCTCCAGTAATGGCAGCAACCACTCAGGACCATGCAGTGAAGCTAATGGGATCAATGATGGTAAGTAGCTGACATGAACACTGCAGAAATGTGGATCATTGGAGTGGAAGCAAGAAAATGGGCATTTATAACAAAATTACCGTAAAAGACCCCCTTTTTTGTTGTTTAGGTGAAGAGGAGGCCATGGACCACCAGGTAAGCCCAGAACCAGAGAATGGGCACTCTGAGGAAGAGGAGGAGACGTCTGATTTGGAAAACGGGTCCAGAGGGGAGACAACAAAGCTCTTCACTTTCAGCATAGTCAACTCTTATGGAACCGTCAACATCAGCCCCCTGCCTTGTGATGGAAATGTCCTCAAGCTCAATCGTAAGTGTTGCTAATGGAAGTTTTTCATTTAACACTTGAATATTTTAACTTTTTAAAGCGCTTTGTTCTCTCTGCAGCGCATTCTACGGTGGCGATTGACTGGGACACAGAGTCAAAGAAACTGTGTTATGACGAGCACGAAGCAGAGGTCAGCGCTTTAATATTCCTCTGACGTTCTTCTGACCAAACTTGCAAACATTATTCATGTCTTCTGAAAATGTTTGTTTAGGCCTATGAGAAGCATGAGAGCATATTGCTGCCTCAAAGAAAGAAAACCACTGTGGCTCTGAAGGAATGTATCGAGCTCTTTACGACAAGGGAGATCCTGGGAGAACATGACCCCTGGTGAGAGTTCTTCAGCTAACGCTGTGAAAATGACATCTTCTCTGCTGCCTTTGTCACCTGAATCTAATATTTTTGTGTAGGTATTGTCCAGCGTGTAAAAAGCATCAACAGGCCTCAAAGAAGTTTGACTTGTGGTCGCTACCTCGCATTCTGGTCGTTCATCTAAAGCGTTTCTCCTACAACCGATGTTGGAGGGACAAGCTCGACACGCTGGTAGATTTTCCCATCAGGTATGATCGCAGGATTTATTTTCAGCTGATTTTAAGTAAAAAGGCTGAAGGTGGGTAGAGTTGCTGTTACAAGACATGAGTAAAGCCTGGACAGATCATTGGGCCACTACAGGACAAACAAAACAGACACCTAAAAGCACATCAAGTGGTTAGCTCAGACTCCACGTAGTCATTTGGTTTCTCAGTGTTTCCTCTTTCACTGTTGGACTACTCAGACATGTTGGTTTAAAAGAGTATTGAAAGCGCAGGTGTGTAAAAATAATAACGCTGCTTTCCTTTTCAGCAACTGCGTTCTTGTTCCTCTGTAAAACTGCCAATGAGTTACATTTAAAAAAATTATTTTTAACTTGAGCCTCATTCTTTTCTCATGAAAAAAAATGCAGCTCAAATTAATACAACTGTGCTAGTTCTACGTTTTTAACTCCAACTGTCTGCTGTGAAATAGAACAATCTTGTAGACTTTGAACAGTTTAATGGCATGAATGAATTTTTTTTAGTTTTTTTTTTTTACATTGAACAGTAAAGAAACGTGTATTTTAAAATTATTTCAATCTAAGCTGTGTATGAATAAATAAATACTGTAGACGTTGAATAAAAATGGGCTTTTTATGCGCTGTAGTAGAAATAACAATGTTGCGTTAAAGGGATCTGAAAATCAGAGTACCAAAGAATCATCGGAAAAAGCAAATATTTATAGTATTTTTGAGACGTAAACTCACTTTATCTCAAAACTTGGATTATTTTTCAAAGATAAAGAAGCCGTTGTTTATTTTCCTTGTATCATTTTAAAGCTGTAGAAAGTAGTTTTACTCTTCTGCGTGAGCCTTTTATTTTTTGGGGAAAGTACAAAGTTTCTTCTGTGTTCAAAAAGGAGAAGTTGCCACAGGGTCATGTGACCTAATGGCTAGAAGTCACTTCTCTTTAGAAACTTGAGCCACCAGGAAACGAGTATCGTAAATGCTGTTGTTGAAATTCTGGTTTAAAAACCAAAACAGAAGCAAAGTAGGGGATGGCTTAAAAACATGCAAAATGTATTTTTCTTTCAGCTCAGTTGTTTATTCATTTTTTTTAGGTCATATTTGTAACTTCCTGTTTGTTTGTTGGAATTGTTTAGATTTTTTTTTTTTTTTTTTTTTTTTGGTCTGGTTTTAAACAGCACCGAAACAGCCAAAGTAATGGTTTGTAACGACAATTATTTTAGCAAATGATTCTGGTCAGTTTGTGATACTTGTACTCCTTGACCTTACTGCTGCATTTGATACTGTTCACCACAGTATCCTTATATCAGGGTTAGAACACTGGGTTGGGGTTATGGGTGCAGCATTAGAATGGCTCTGTTCTTATCTGAGTGACAAGAGTTTTTGTTTTAATGTTGGTAATAGTGTATGTGCTTCAGTGCCTCTTTCTTGCGGGGTCCTGCAGGGTTCAATTCTTGGACCCCTTCTGTTTTCATTATGTCTGTTCCCCTTGGGGTCTATCCTGAGGAACATAGTCTTTCGTTTCATTTCTATGCCGATGATTGTCAGATTTATTTGCCCTTAAAACCAAATAGTTCATGCACAATTCACCCTCTGTTAAAATGTTTTGACATTAAATCATGGATGGCTTGCAGTTTGAAATGTGCTTTATAAATAAATTTGACTTTTTTTGTTTTTCTAGGGATTTAAACATGTCAGAGTTTGTTTGTGACCCGAAGGCGAGCCCTTATGTCTATGACCTTATTGCAGTTTCAAACCACTATGGAGGAATGGGAGGTGGCCACTGTAAGTCACGTTTTAATTTTCAGGATTCATAAAATAATCAGACATCACACTTATTCATTTGAGTGAAGAGCAAAATCCCCAAACAGTTCACGCAATCTTAACACGAACAACAGTTAAGCAACCAAATTCAGTTGTCGGCCATGTAACTGTGCCAAAAATAAAATGCTGAACGAATTTCTCTCATGCGACGTAAACCTACGACGACGAAGACCCTCATACATCAGTTTTCAGTGTAGTTTTAATTTTTTATTTGCTTTATTTACATCAAACAAACGTGATGATGTTTGATCTGTTATTCCAAATAAATCAGCTGCAGTATTTTAGTTTGTTGACGCTGTGCTTCCTGTGTGAGACAGACACGGCTCATGGAAAGAACAAAGTGGATGAGAAGTGGTATTACTTTGACGACAGCAGCGTCTCGTCCGCCGCAGAGGACCATATTGTGGTGAGATTTAATTATTGTTTGTTTGTTTGTCAGCATGATGATTCAAGCTGAGTCCTTCACCTGTTGGTTCTGTGTCTCGTGGTGTCTGGTGTCCCTCCCTGTTGGTGCTGTGTAATCTTAACCCTGTCATCATGTTGCAGTCTAAAGCCGCCTACGTGCTGTTCTATCAGCGCAGAGACGAGGAAAGCCCCTCCAAACCTCAACCTTCAGCCTCGCAGGGAGGAGCCCCTGACTCAGCCGATGACCACATGGACACAAACTGAGGAGCTCCGACACGAACACACACACACACGCTGAAAAGCATATGGCAAACGGACACTTGGATACGCACACGCGATGCTTCTTTTGTGACCAGGACTCCACAGACTGATTAACCCCTCCTCTCCTGTATTTTATTTTTGGCTCGAGCCAACAGCCTTGTGTGAAGAGTGAACTGGGAGCCTTCCTCTCTGCAGCGCGTTGATTTCTGGTCAGGATCTGCAAGCCTGGAACAAAGAGGAATTTAAATAAACACAGATCCTCTCGCTGGATGAACAGAATGTTAGAAGTGCCCTCAAAATGTGTAGATAAGCAAATGTTTCTGTTGCCCACAAGAAAAAAAAATATTAATGAAGAAAAGCCAAATGCTCATATTGTTTGAACCAAAGCGTTTCTAGGTATTTATGAAATGAAGCAGAAGTTAGCAAGACGCTGGTGTTGTCTAAATTAGTTGCAGTTATTCTTGCTGTCCTGATGTAAATGCAAACTTCACAGTGAGGTGTGCTCACAGAACGATAAATGCTCATAAGACCACAACCTTCATGCAACTGGTTTTTAATGGATCCACGGGGCTTATGCTGCTTCAGACCTGCTCCTTTGTTGCAGTCTATTCTTTTCAAGGTTTGGACCATATGTCCTGACAATTAAAAAAAAACATCTGGCCTTGTTTTATTTATTTTTTCCTAAATTCACAGCCTTGGTTACAACCACCTCTGAAGTGGGGTTCTACCCTGCTAACATGTTTTTATGTTGTTGTAACCACAACAGTGGGAGCGGCCTTTCTGCCCCTGCAGCCTGACGAACGAGGAGGCACTTTGAAAGCTTCACAAGAACATGATCTACCTGCGTCTAGTGCAACTAGACATGGCCGAAGTGAGCGGCGTGGCTGCAGCGTTAACGGCCGCGGTCCGCCGCACGCTCCACGACTCATTTTACCATTTTTAAGGATCAATTTTCTTCCTGATGAGATCCATAGCTGTGCTGCAGTAGCTTGTCCTCATTGATGTGAACATTCATGCAGCTCTGTTCTGAAACGGCTGGTATTTGATATTTTCGAAGCACACCGAGTGAAACAAAATAAACTAGAATAAAAGTGGCGCTTTATTCATGTAACCTGAACGTTCCGTTCACGAGGAACAGTTAGTACATGACTCGTTGAATGTCATCGATTCACAACACTCCTCAGCTGCTGAGTACCGTGAAGTTTGGTTTATTTTCTGGTGATCCCTTTTTTTATTTTATACCAACTTTTATCTTTACAGACAAACTGATGTAGTCAGCCAAGAAAGAAACGAGTTTTATTGAAAAAAGTACCAGATTCACATGTTGGTTCTGAGCTTATCAGAGTCCAGAGATGATTGCCAGAACACAATCATTTATGGAAAGTTTTATATCTTCAGTCAGTTTTCGTTCAAAAGGCAAAAATATCAGAAGAAAATTCTGACAGCAGCCGGACAATTCACTCGAGATGTGGAAATTTTTTCTTTTTAAATTAGGTGTTTAAATTCTTGTCTACACATTTATCCTATTTGTTTTCAAATATTTAAATTTGTATTAATAAAAACTGGAAGCCTCAGAAAAAAAAATATTTTTTTGAATAACAATTTACAATCTCACAAGTGTTTTTAGATTTATTTTTCAAATTCATAAAATGTGTATTTGTATTTAAAAAATAGATGTTTGAAAGTACAAGAGAAATGGAGGCACAAAGGTGCTTCATTTTGACATAATTTCATGACTTGACCTGATTAGTTCAGATCTAAAATGAAGTATGTAGCAGTTCTGAATAATTAATATCTTACCTGTTGTGGAAAACTGAACAACTGTTTTCAGAGAACTGGTTTAATCCTGAACGAGTTAATTTTTAATGCCTCATCAAAGCAGGGCCAAGACCAACGTGGACGGTTTTAAAACGCCTTGTAGAGTTTATGCACTATTTTAACGACCGGCACTGATGCCAAAATAAGGTTATTTATAAAACTCAAGCGCAAATAGCAGCTAGCTTTAGCACTTCAAGTGCAGCCTAGGATACTTTCAGCAGGGATTAAATATCAAAATCAACAACAAAAAAAAAAACAGCAATATTAGTTTAAATATCTTGAGATTTACTCAAATTAGCTGTTTGCTCATTAAGCTAATGAGAAACTTCCTCCAAGCTATGGTCATTCAACCATCTAGAACAGGTAAGATATTGATTGCAACTTCCACAGAATGAAAGGGAGGAAAAGCTGGTTCAAACTGTGAACGATGGTGTCTGCTCACACCTTCGTTGCAGGTGATGCAACTTTAGTTACTCCGGAGTGGACTGGGCTGTAATCTAATGCAGCCGTTAAAAGATTCATGCAAACCAGTGATCAGTAGCGTGTTAGAATGTTTTCACGTGCGCTTACATTTAAATGCTATGGCAATCTTATTTATTTATTATTTATTCAATGACAGTCGAGGCAAGAGTTGAGAAAAAGCCCATTTATTGGTCCTCGCCACATGCAGTGCTGTACGTGCGTGTGATGGAACTGAAGAAGTTGCGTCTTTTACATTTCTTCCGACACCCTCCTCACAGGTTTCAGAAGATGTCTTCATGTGGTAAAAGACTCCAACGCAGTCATCGCTCACAGGAGAGCACAGGATGTGTGCACGTGTCGCCACCGGCACAGAGCTCGGTGCCGATGGGAGCTGTAGGACGGCTGGACCTCAGATCTGGCCTCATTTCGCCTGACTGAGGAGCTTCTTGATGTCTCCCTCGATGTCGCTGGTGAGGAACCTCCTGCTGTAGCGTTTGAACGGTTCTCCGTCGGGCCCGATGAGGAACTTCTCAAAGTTCCAGGCCACGTCGTTCCTGCTCACCGGGCTCCAGATGATGAGCTTGGGCTCGTTCATCAGGGACGAGCGATCGTCGCTCGGGTGTGGAAGCAGGTCCTTCAGGAGCACGAACAGAGGATGGGCGTCCTTCCCATTCACGTCCACCTTCTCCAGGAGCTGAAACTTTGGCTCGAAGCCGTTTCCAGGACGGACGTGCTTCAGGGAGGCCAGGATTTCCTCATTCTTGCAGTTCTCCTGCAAAGGTTGATCATTAATTCACAATCTGTCTTTGGGCTTGGTCTTATCTGGATCAGGAAGGAAAACACAAGACTTCCTCATGTTGTGAAACCATTACTATCAGTCACATCTTATTTATTACATATGTCATAAAACAGTCAAAGAACAGTTTGAAGTTTTTTCTTTAAAACTTTCCACTTTGAAGAAAAAAACCCCCAGTTTCATCACTTTCCTCAAATGTGTCAAACAGGAACTTTAAAAAGTCCAATAATAAATAAACCAGTATATCCTGATGCCTGCTCAATAATCCAGGTAGAAAAACCTAAAAAAAAAAGTTAAGTATGTTCCTCTGGACATTCAAAAAACAAAACAAACAAAAAAATGTTTCGTCTGAAGAAGCTACATTTTTTTTTTTTTTTTTTTTTTTTTTTAAGAATAAACCAGTATGTTCATCGTGACTGAGCCTGCTGGGTCTGTGCTCACCTGATGGCCGAACTGGTTGCAGGGCACCCCCAGGATCACGAGCCCCTTCTCCGCGTACTTGTCGTGGAGCTCGTTCATCTGGGTGTAATCCCTGACGGTCGTTCCTCAGAGAGACGCGACGTTCTCGATGAGGACAACTTTGCCCTGAAGAGAGGAGAAGTTCAACTCTTCTCCTGACAACAGTTTAGCAGTTAGGGAGTAAAACTTCGAAGCCATTTCTGCGCTTGTTTTCTCCAAAGACAGCGACGCTCTTCCTCCAGCTCCCAACGAGTCTCTGTCCTCGATTCACCTGAAGCTGCGAGTCATGAACCAACAAAGTTCCGTCGCGTCAAGAGAGTTCACCCCCTGTTGCGCCTTGAACCTCAAAAAATTATTTTTTTTGTGTGTGTCAAGATAGTTCCCCACCCAGTAAAAAAAAAAAAAGCTCCAATGATAAATACTGTACTGTACAATACTGTATTGTATTAAAGAAGACAATTAAATTTAAATTTCAAATGCTATTTAACTTTTTAAACAAAATTTAATTCTATATAACTTACCTATTAAAGACTTAAATGTACTCTTCAGTGCAATGAAAACCAATAAAATGTAAAAAAAAAAAAAAAAAAAAAAAAAAAAACAGCAGGAAAGAATATTACTTCCTTTTTCTCATCATATAGTATCATTACATTATTTGTAAGCAAAACCTGTGAACATCTCCAAACTACTAAGTGTGTTTATTTACCTGCAGGCACAGCCAAAGTGTCAGAAACTAGTTGAATAATGGCAACATCAATGGCAGAGCTGTTTGAGATCAAGAGATCTGATATTTTTTTGTTGAACACAGGTACAGTAATTACACTCAGATATGTTGAGTAAAGTATGCACATGAAATATCCTGATGCATGCTCAATAATCCAGATTTAAAAAATCCAACAAAGTTGCAGGTCTTCTGGGCATATTATTTATTTTAATTTATTTTAAATAAATTAACCTTTTTTTAATCTCAAAATTTGCCCAGACAACCTGACTTAAATTTGTTAGCTATGCCAATAAAAGGGTTTTGTTTGCATTCAGTGCATACCTGCATTTCAGCGTTACATATTTGTATATGGTGTAATGGAGTAAACTCTTTCAAAACTTCACAATGGGATAGAGATCAGAATCTTTGTCATGTTTGATTTCATAGTTTGGAATATGTACCTTGAAGATGATGAAAGTGAGAAAACTGCATTTCTTAGTACTTGCAGACTTTCACCTCCCACCCAACAGACACCTTCAGCTGTCTGGTGAGAGGTTAAATAAATGTAGGTTTTTTTCTTTAAGTCAGTGGGATGATCACATGCACATCGCTGACTCACTTGAACATCATGTGAGGGTTTTTTTTTCCATCATGGGAAATGTTCTTTAAAAAACTAAAGTGCCAGTGATGAAGATGAGCAACATATGGTATAATGCCAAAATGTTCTACTTTTCAGTTTAGAGATAGCTTTCCACACTTAAACCTCCTCTGTTCAGAATGTGGACAGGACTGTTTGTAGAAAAAAACAAACAAACAAACAAACAAAAAAAACAACTAAGTATACTTAGATGCAGATGAACTCTTGTGGATTTGTTCTGATGTTGTCTAATGGAGTAGCTTCACACCCTACCTTTACATTCAACATTACTCAGTATGCTTTTGTGCGTTCATGCACTTCACAGATAAGACAGACAACGTGGGCAGAAATTTAATTTGTTATATTATTATTATTCAGAGTAAAAGCAGGTTTACATAGGTGAGGCTAAAGAGCTCCCTATAAAAATGTCCTCACATCTTTTGTTTGATCTGTAAAGAAAGTGTACTAATAT
>JARVGV010001459.1:28221176-28235798 GCA_031762435.1 Hypsolebias longignatus | reverse complement strand
GAGGGCTTCATCAGTCAGAGTAGTTCCAGCACACTGTTCCCCCACCAAGCAGTAAACAACTCAAGTGGACCAACCAGAATGAATTAATTTGAATAATTGTTCTTTTTAAATAAAAGAATCGTTATGAAAAGGTTAAAAAAATAGAGGTTAATTGAGGACAAGTGTTAAAAGATAAAGCAAATATCAAGATAACTGATAAATCTTGATCTGTATATGTACAGTACATTATTTGATAACCTGTATAAATAAAAGTTGAATTAAAAAAAAAAAAAAAAATGGACCAGGGGTTGCATGTTTCATATTGCAGCGTATCCCGGATCACGGTTGCTCGTGGCGACCTAGGTGAGAACTTTAACTCCGCCTGCCTAATTAAACAAAAACACGCGCTTCAATATTCAAGCGCTAAAGAAAAGCGAATAAATTAATCGCTCTAAATGTTTTTATAGAGCGGTCAACTGTACCATATTAGCACAGCGCATCGTATTGTTGGGAAAATATTTTGTAACTTAGAAGTATTGCCAACTTTAAGAAATAAAACGAATTTGTTTCGCTAAATGAAGCGAGTAGGAGGAGCTAGCAGTGACGTTAGCAACGTGCGTCACGCGTCACATTCATTGGCGCGAGAGTTTGTTTTGTACCTCCGGACATCTGTTAGCTCGTTAGCTTGTCAAAGTATGTTTCTTTATCAATATTCTAAATGATTCCGTCAGCTAACAACACCACATCGATGTAGCGCCACATACTAAACGGGCGTTTGTGTGATGTGTTGAGTTTACAGTAAATGTGTAAGGTTGTTAGCTGCCTTGTTTTCATAGTAGCGACTATGCTAGTTTTATTTGTAGTTTTAACACGTTTCTCTCCTTTATGTTTTGCTAGATGATGCGCAAAAAGCGACGCGCTTCGGTAGAAAAAGGAGAAGGAACAACTACAACAACCAGTGAGTTTACTGGAGACACAGCTTCTCATGTCCAGCTTATACTGTACAGTATTTAGTAATCTCACTAAACTGTGGAGAGTATCATCTGTAAAAACATTATTTCTGGCAGTGAGGTACAATCTGTTACTGAACCATGTTCTTCAAAGAAGACCTTTTACTGTTTTCATGCAACAATATTCTTAACTGTGGTTTTTAATGCGTTGTTTTCTGTTTCCAGAAGCCAAGAAGAGTTGCAGCACAGGTCGTCAGCCTAAAGAGGCGGCAGTTCCAGAGGAAACAAATCAAAGCGTTTTTGGAGAATTTGTGAGGAAGGCAGGCGTCACCTTGAAAAACGATGGCACATCCAACGAGATTGGTAAACCCACGTTCCAACAGCACATTTAATCTGAAAATAAAGTTGGATTTTCACTCAGTATTTCGTCTCTTCAAGCTGTTGACCAGGTCGTTTTTCAGAAGCGGCTACAGCAGCAGCTACAGAAGAGCCCCAGGTATCCCGGCGTGAGTGTCAGCCTTTCTCTTAACGCTGAGCTTCATGTTGATGTAAGAGCATTTTCTTGTTTTTGATGTGGCTCATACTTAAATTGTTTTTAGATCCTGCAGGAGTTCATGACTGGGCTAGAGGCTTATATTGAGAATCCCGACAGGTTTAGGAGCTGCCTCCTGCCATGCATTCCACAGCTGTCTGATGGGGACTCCAGGTAATGATCATTCAAACATCAGCTTTTTGATGGGATAGGAACGTTAGCCGTCACAAAAGACTGAAAAGTGCTTTTA
This sequence comes from Hypsolebias longignatus, assembly GCA_031762435.1. NCBI lineage: Eukaryota > Metazoa > Chordata > Actinopteri > Cyprinodontiformes > Rivulidae > Hypsolebias > Hypsolebias longignatus. The sequence continues at coordinate 28,234,087 of JARVGV010001459.1, read as the reverse complement.
TCTCTGTTGCAGTTCTGTTAGCTCTTTCCAGGAGAGCCTACTGAGAATGTTACTGGGCATTGAAATGCTGCAGGTTGGATTTAGCATTTTTATACATAGGAAATGTTGAAAACACAACTATCGTTTATTTGCAAGAATATCTCAGGGACTGGCATAGTTCAGTGGTCAGTGGCATTGTCTTTTAGTCCTGAGGCTGTGAGTTTGAGCTCATCTAGCATCAGGGAAAACACCCAGTGTAAAACAGTGGCCAAAGCTTCAATAAAAGTTTTCTCACTGCAGCGACCACTATAGAAGGGAGCTGCTTAAAGAAAAACATCTTTCACAACAATATATTGTGGTAAAGTGACTACTTTCTGCTATGAGCTATAGTGTTGCTGTGTTTCTTTTGGCTGCTCCCTTTTGTAGGGGTCACTCTCTTCCTATTGTAAACTGGGCTTGAACCTGCATCCTTAGGAAGTACAAGACTGTACTACAAGGCTGCAGCACTGACCACTGAGCTACCGCTTTCTCTATAAGACACACTGTAGGTACGCTTACAAAAACCTAATTGTATGTTTTCCCGCAGACTTTCATCATCACCACTTTGCTTGAGAAAGTCCCTGAGTTTATGCTTGAAGGGTTAGTATATTTTTTACAATCATTAAACAGTTTGTGTAAAGTTATTATTTTCTCTTATTTTTAATCTACTTTGCACCATAGCGCTGCTGATGGAGGACTGAATATCCCACGCATGATTATTAACCAGCTCAAATGGTTAGACAGAGTTGTAGACACCAAGGTAATATTTGTGTTACGACACTTTAACACCTACAACACCTGTTTGGGTTATTAAATGTTTCTATAGATTTGGTCTGCAGTCGTGCTTTTTTTTTGTATGCAATTATATGATTGTGCATTTCTGCTTCTTCTTACAGGAACTGTCAGAGAAGTTGATGGAGCTAGTGTCAGTAGCACCGGTGGAGGTCCAGCGGGATATTATTACTAGTTTACCAGAGATACTGGAAGACTCCCAGCACAATGATATCGCCAGACAGCTCAAGTATGTACCGTAACATCTCTGTTATTGTTTGTAATTACAGTATTGACGTTTTAAAGATTTCCTTGCTGCTCTCTGTAGCTCGTTACTCCAGGAGAACACCCAGCTGGCAGTTCCCGTCCTGGATGCCCTCTCCAGTCTCAACCTCATGTCCTCTTTGCTGTCAGAGGTGCAGTTTTATTCCTCCAATGCTCAAACACAAATATGTACACACTATGCTGTGACTAGTTACCGTCTGCTCTTTCAGGTCCGAGAAGCCGTCATGGCCACGCTCACTGCTGTGCAGCTAGAAGACCTTCCTGTGGTGGTCAAGTTCATTCTGCACTCTGTCTCGGCCTCTGATGCTTCTGAGGTTTGATTTCTCCTCATTTCCTTCACGTCACACTTTTAAAAGAGCATACTGTATACACACAGCAACTCCTTTTTTTTTTTTTTTTTTTGTATTTCAAAGTTTGGCATGTGCATCTTGTGTGCAGGTGGTACGTAGTCTCCGTAAGAAACTACAGCTGGAGCAGTGTGTTCTGCCTCCCGTGCTACAGACCTCTCAAAGCCGCATGAAGAGCAAAGGAGCCGCAGCGTAAGAAACAGCTGTCTAAATCTTGGTTTGGCGCAGAATGCAAAGTTCCTGAATCTGTTTTTGTTTTTCTCCCTTGAAGCAGGTCTGGTTCTACACCAACAGCTGGCAGCAGTCAGGACAGTGTTACGTTGGTACTGGACTGCATAAAGTCAGCGGTGCGCTTCCAGAAAACCATCTCCGAGGCTTGGCTGAAGGTGTGTTGTCGATACGTTACCATCAAAGTTATTTATAGAGCACAATCAACCAAAATTAATGCAAGGACTTTACACTTTTGCTATACTATTTAAGACGTCAATCAGTTTTATTCACTCGATTCAACAAATTCATCATCAGTTTACAAACCCATTCTCTTACAACACTTACTGTACACGAGTGAAGAAGGAGCAGGAAGAAGAAAGTCTTGTATGGACACGCCCCCTTTCTCAATAATTACAAAAATTTCATGAACACATTAAATCAACAATACAAGTTGCAAACAGCACATCACTCTCCCCATTAACAATTCAATGATGTATAAGAGTCCATCGTTCTTTTCTTATAGTGTTTTTAATTGATTTATTGTAGAGCATTTTTTCAACTCATCCAAACCGTTCCATAATTTTACTCCATGCACCAAAATTCATTGTTATATATAAAATATAATAAATAGGATAATAGCCCAAAATGGAATAAAAATAACAATACAGACATAACTCTTTTAGGGTTTTCACTCAAAAGAAGTTTATAAACCAAAGGAAAAATAAATGTTCTGAACATGTTTTCTTGTTTGATGCATAAAAAAAGTCTTGGTGATTCAGGTGTTTTTTTTTATTTTTTATTTTTATTATTATTTTTTTTTTTATATTTTCTTGCTGATTCTCTGATTTTTTTTTATTTCATTTATTAAACTGTTAAATTTAGATGAAAAACATTAACAAAGTACAGTGTGTATAATATAATAATAATAATCATTATTATTATTTACTCTATAGGCAATAGAGTCAGTGGATGAAGAGGAGAACCACAAAGTGAGTTTGAAGAACTTTTCCTGAGATGCTTGGCTTCATTCTGGTTTAATAGTATTTGATTTATGCAGGAAAAGCCTCAGTGTTGAGCTGGACAATTGCAAATGTTACTGAGGTGTCATTATTTTCAGTGGTTTGGTCACGGTGACCCGGAGAAAACTGCTTAGAGGCAGAATCCACATTAGTTATGAAAACATATTTAGCTGCAAAAGTCTGTTTCTTGTTGATGTAATCTTGCTCAGAGATAAGATAACTTTAGAAATGATACAACTCTCAGACTGTTCTAACCTAATTATAACCATTTAAAATAAAATCTCATTATATAAAAAGTTTAAATAGATGTAAATAGTTTTTGTTCTAACATGAGCAGACTGCAGTTTTAGGAGTTCTTGTTATCCACAAATACGTTGACAAACCTCTCTGTGTCAGGTTCTAGATCTGCTGGTTCTGCTCATCCTCCACTCCACCAATGCTAACCAGAGCCGACGGGGTGCCGAGCGAGTCCTGAAGCACAAAGTGAGGACCGGACTCCTCCAGGAGGCTCTGCTGCAGAAAACCTTCAGAGACTTCTCTCAGGTGGCCGTAAAGACATGAGCCTCACTGAGCAGCTTTAAGCTGTTATTACACCGACATGTTGTATTTTTTATGCTGCAGGTGATGCGAGGGTTCTTCCCCTCCATCCTGGCTCTCGCTCAGAGTTTGTTGCGCTCTCCGGACCCCTGCGTGGTGCCTTTTGGTGGGCACATGTACCGACACTCATTTACTGCATTTGACCCTTACTGCCAGCAGGTGGGATTATTAGTTATATCAAACACATAACCCTCATTTTAAAGGCTCAAAGTCATTTTCACTCTGGTATTGGTGTTGTTTTGTAGGAGGTTGTGGGATCTCTGGTGACCCACGTGTGCAGTGGTGTGGGTGGGGAGGTGGACATGGCTCTGGATCTCCTCTGTGCTCTGGTTGTGGAGAAGCCCTCTGAGATGGCTCTTTATGCTGTTTTTGTTAAGGTAACAGCTGGTTTCAGATGATTTGTAACTGCTGGTGTGTCTGGGGTCAGTTTCTGACCCGTCAGGACGTTCCTCACAGGGGATCTTGGACTACATGGATAACCTCACACCCCAGCACATTCGAAAACTCTTCCAGCTTCTCAGCAAATTGGCGTTTGGGCAGCAGCAGCAAGGGTCGCACATCCAGGTGCAAAGTCACACATTCAGGTTGTTAAAAAAACAAATCTGCCTTCTGTTTTTTGTCCTTTTATTATTCTCATTCTGTCTCACTGCAGGACGACATGCACATAGTGATCCGCAAGCAGCTCTCCAGCACTGTGCCCAAATACAAGCGAATAGGCATCATTGGTGCTGTGATGATTGTAGGCAGCATGGGAGCTCTTAGGTAACACCTTTCTCAGAATTGGACACAGAAGTTTTACATTTTTTGGATCATTTTCTTTCTCATCCTCCTCATGCTCTGTCTTCACCTCCATCTTAGGCCTGAAGGAAAGGATTCACAAGATGGCTCCTTGTCTCAGGAAACACTGAGACAGGTATTTATCAGACATTAAAAGAATAAGAGAAACTAAATATATTTTTAGAAGTTTTTTTTTGTAGATTTGCCTTTTTAGCTAGATTTGTTTAATCAATATTATGTTTCGTGTCTCAAGTTCAAGTATCTATTGTCATTTGCATCACGTGGTACATTAGGTGGAACAAAATTATGTACTGGGGGTCCCAGTTACATCCAAAAATAGCAAAAATATTAAGCATAAAAAGAAACAGTATACTGTATAAGGATCTAACACCAAGATATATGCTAAACGAATGCTTAATACGTTAAAAGATCTAAGATACTGTATATGCTAAACACTGACAATGTAAAACAATATGGCAGCCTGAACATGAGTCTGTCTAAGTCTGTTGGTGAAAGTGTAACTGGGAGTTGTACCTGTAGCTGCAATCCTTTGATATATTCAGAGTTATATCTGTTTTATGCTGCACATTTTGACCTGTTTGCAGGTCACAGCTCTGTTGGAGCTGGTGAAGTCGAGCAGCGGCAGCTCCCCTGAAGCTGCAGCTCTTTACTACGACGAACTGGCCAACCTGATGTGGAGCTCCACACTGGACCCACAGGTGCAGGTGAGTCCAGCAGTTTCACGTCCGAAACAGCTCTTGTCTACAGTGAATGTGAACATATCTGATGACAAGTGCTCATTGTTTTCCAGGAAATGATTGGAACGAGCGTTCTGGATGACTTCCAAGATGACTTTGTGGTGGACCTTGGGCCAGATATAACAGGGTTGGTGTTCAAAAAAACTAGTGGGTTAAAAATGTATTATTTCAGTTCAGCAAAATAATTTTCACATAAGTGGAATAATCTGCTTTAGACTGCTGATACTGATTTAAACAGAAATGTTTACATTGGCATAAAAATGTTTGCGAAGGTGCACATTTCCACGTCTGAAGACATTTACTCAGAACAAATCTCTGTTTTGTGAATATTAGGCTTGTCAGCTAACTTGTAAACAATGCAACAAAAGAAAAAGGCATTTGCAGTTTTTTCCAGACATTTTTAGGAGCAGATCAGGGACTTCCAGAAGAAAGACAAAATTTATTGAGCCTGTTTTTGGTTTTAACAAAAAAATAATATTTTTAAACTGTTCGAGCTCTGTCCCTACTCTTCACCTTTTTTTTAAATGTTTTTTTTTATATTTACCTGAACTTATTTGCCCTTAATTAAAAGTCTTAGATGTTCTAAACAAGTCTTTTTAGATGTATAGATAGGTCAGAAAGAGAGTTTTCTGGAACAGCCCCAATGTTTCGAAACAATCTTTAACTTTTAGTCAGATGTGTCCCTGCAGGTGAAACTTTTAAGACACAGCTTTAAACACTTTTTAATGAATCGCTTGGACTTTAAGTAAAATTGCATTTTACTTTGCTTTTGTATCTTATCTTATGTTTTATAACTTTTCTGTTTCAGTGGTTTTATATTTTTGGCTCATTTGTTATTAATTGTTTTATGGTTTTGTACAGCACTTTGTCGACTTGTTTTTTTAAAAAAAAAACATGCTCTTGTAATGAAGGCGGTTTGATTTTGGTCTCCCACCAAAAATGTTTGCATGAAGCCTTTTGTCCAGGTAAATGCAACAAGTGATTCCTTTCTTTTGTTTCAGTTCCTTCCCCCTTCCAGCCCATGTGATGTACAACCTGGATGAGGAGGAGAGTCAGGGATGCATCGCCATCAACCTGCTGCCTCTACTGGCCAAAGAAACCCAAAACAAAGGCGAGCAGCAGACTCAAACCAACAAATCACCAAAGTCAGTAACTCCAGATCTGATGATTGACAGCTCATTTAAACACAATTTTCTTCTTTGTTTTGTCCTCAGCAGCAGATATGAATGTAGTCTCTTAATATTTTGTATTTGTTTTCTGCTTTTTCATAGACAAGTGTCTCCTCTGTGCTTATCTCCATTTTTCCGCCTCCTGAGGCTTTGTGAGGAGAAGCAACATCAGGGAGACCTGGATGAGATTGATGCACTTTTGGGTGAGAAAAAGGAGGAGGACAATACTAGTCTTCTTTTATCATTTTCTTTTGTGGGCTTTCAAACAATGTATGTCTTTGTGTTCCCGCTTGGCCCGTCGCAGGGTGCCCAATGATCCTGACAAACTTGGATGTGGTGGAGAAAGTCGAGAGCCTGTCAAAAGCTCAGAGGGAGTTCTTCTGTTCGCTGCTTTTTCACACCATCAACTGGTTCAGAGAGGTAACTACACATCGTTGAACTATTTAATGAAAGACGTATGCAGCTGACGTGCGTCTTTTCCCAGGTTGTAAATGCGTTCTGCAAACAAAAAGAAACCGAGATGAAGATGAAAGTGATGACTCGCCTGCAGAACATCACGTATCTGCAGACGCTGTTGGAGAGGGCTCTTGCAGGTGTGTTTCGGCTCTAGTTTCCATCCCAAACCGCTCCTTTATGCCACACATGGTCACTTTTACATCATGTATTTCCCACGTTTAGCAACTCCTGGTTACGTTCCACCTGTTTCCAACTTTGATGGAGAGAGCGCAGACGGGATCGCACAAAATTTTACAGTTCCTGTGACCAAAGCTAAGAAAAGTAACTGCACACACCTGCTACTTTATTCTGTGTTGTTACTCCTTTTTGTCCTTTAGCTGAACTCATGTGGGTTGTTTAGATGGTGCAGGAAGGAAGAGGAAGGCTCCTGGTAAGAATTCATTAGAAGGAAACTCTCAGTCTGAGGAGGCGGCTGAAGCAGATGAAACTCAGCAGGTATAATATCTCTCTTTCATATAATTCTGTTTAAAGCATTCAGTTGTGTGTAACAAACTAAAATCCTCTAAAGGAGCAGCCTGAAAAGGAGAAAGAGAAAGAGATCCGTCCAGGCGTCAGTTTGACCGCCTACAGGCCGTTTTTCAGAGAGCTGGACCTGGAGGTGCTTGGCGTTCTGGAGTGTGGTCTGCTGTCACGCTCGCTGCTGGACTCAGAGCTCCACACCAAGGTGGAAAAAAAACTGGAGACTTAAGATTTGTTCGACCGCATTGTTAAACATAATTTAATTTTATATTGTTTAAGGTGCGAGAGGATGTGCTGCTGGGTCCCGGCGAGCTCGTCTTCCTGCTGGAGGATATGCTTTACAAGCTGGAGTTCAGTCTTACAGCTGCCACTGCTAGGAGAGCCCCTTTCCTCAAGGTACTGGGAATAGCAAATGCACAGAATAATAAAAACCAAGTATTCTAATAACCAGCAAGGATTTTAAAAGTACTGTATATCATTTGTACAAAGAATTTGTGCCAAAAGGGAAGGAAGTGCCCAGTCAAAATCTGCTTGTATACTGTAAATAAAAAAAGCCTGATAAAGCTAATTCCTTTTTAACATTCAAATCCTTGTGTATATGCAGGCTACCTAAACTTGAGTTCACCTGCTAATAAGGCTGTAATCTGTAACCTAACTAAAAATGTTTCTGCTCAGGCCAGGGCTGATAAAAGCATAGGCTTCTCCCACCTCCAGCAAAGGAGCTCCAAAGACATCACCTCCTATTGTGTCCAGCTGTTGCCTGCCCTCTGCACACACTTGGAGAACTGCCACAACCGTTTCCAGGTACACAGTTGCTGAATTTGACCAAAAAGTTATATTTTTTAAAGACTATAACTAGGCCTGTCGCGATAAACAATAAATCAATTAATCACATGATAAATGAAAATTATCAACCTCATTTTCATTTATTGGTGTTATTGTTTCTTCGTGTCGCTCTCTTTCTACTGAAGACACTGGATGACAAAAGGCAAATCGCGTTTTTGGATCGTTAAATGCAGCTAAGCTATGAGCTAAGCTAATTCATGGTTGAAACCCGTGCCTTTGTCTAAAAAGTTTTTTTTTTTTTTTTCTGAAAAAAAAAAAGCTGAGAACTTGTTTACTGATTTTTAAAATTAAATTATTAAAATTAAAAGCTTTATGTGACAAATGCTATGCTAAAGTGCTCAAATCACACAGAGCGTCCGCCATTTTGAGAACTAAAAAACAGGAACGAGTGACAGCCCATGTCATGTCAAGGGGCCTCCCCCCATTTTTCTTAAAGAGACACGCTGCTCGCGCCCTCACCATCCATCCTTTAGTCCAAAGTCTTACACTGCCATCCAGTGGTCAAAAAAGGTACTACACTCAAAACAATTTAACCAGCATTTCTTAAATTTGACAATAATTACTAATTATTGTCAAATTTCAAACAATATTATCGTTTAACGCAATAATTTCTGAGAAAATTAATCGCCCAGCAAAATTTGTTATTGTGGCAGACCTACCTATAACCGTCTCATCTGTGCATTCACAGGCTGTGATGTCTGAGAACCATGGAGTTGTGGACGGGCCAGCTACAGATGTGCAGGAGCATCAGTTTATGTCTTCAGCTTACCAGCTGCTCTTGCAGGTCCTGAACACTACTTTTAGCTGGTGAGTAAAAAGAACTGTCATGTTAGAGGTTGAGAGTCGGAGCCTTTAAAGGCCCGTCTCTTGCTTCTGTTGTTTCTGTATTATTTGTGTGTATTCGGAAGGTCTGGATTCAGTCAACCGGGACAGAGGAACTTATTGAAGAAGGCTTTGGGGGTTTTAGCTGGACGACTTAAAGCAGGAGGTCCTGAGCTGACCCTGGAGCAGCTTGTGAAGTGAGTGATAAGTTTTCTGATTAAACTAAGACACATTTTTGCGTATGATTTAATTCAAAAGCTTTTTAGCTGTTTTCAAAAGATTCATTTTTTTGACTCAGAAATTAAAGCTACAAATTAAAATGTATTAATTCAACCTTTATTTACTCAGGTCCCGTTAAGCCTTGGGGATTAATTTACAGAAAATGAAAAATTTTAGTTTATTTATTTATTATAAATCATAATTTTTTTTAACATAAAATAATAATTTACATAAAATATTCATTTACATTAAAATAATGAAGAGCATCTGCAAATTTAATGCATAGCTCTGCAGTAAACAAATTTATAGAACACATACCGGTATACAACTGATCCTAAATGAAAAATAAAGGAGCAATATGTTGAACAATCTCTTTGGATTCCGTCCGTCCATCCATCCATCCATCCATCCATCCATCCATCCATCCATCCATCCATCCATCCATCCATCCATCCATCCATCCATCAATCAATCAATCATCTTTACCCACGTCTTTTTTTTTGGGTCACGGGACTCACTGGTGCCCGTATCCAGCAGTCACTGTGTGAGAAGTGGAAGACACCCTGGACAGGTCTCCAGTCCATCACAGGGACACCTAGAGACAAACAACCATTCATTCTCTCACATTCCCTGTTTTTTTTATTTTTTATTTTGATTTAATTTTAAGTTCATTGCTTTGATTCACGCGTCTGTGTGGGGACTGATATTGTTTTCACCTGTCGTTTCAGACATAGTTTTGACTACCTGCTGAACTTCCGCAGCACAATGCCAAGCCTCAGCGTAGCTCTGTCTCTCTCCCAGCTTCTGTCCACGGTGGCAGAAAAAAGAGGGAATCCAGCCGCCTACAGAGAGCAGACCGGTCAGACTGCTGACCTTATTCCAATCCTTTGATCACATTTCTTGTAGAGTATGATGATAATGAGATTAATTTTATTTCGTAGCTTCCCTTGCTCGCCATTTTCTGAGCCAAGTCTGGGTAACGGTGAGTGGAGAGAAGGAGCGAGGGCCCAAGTTCAATGAGGCTGTCCACACTATTCTAAGGTTGGTCCGTATGTCAGAAATTATGCTCAGAAGATGAGCAGCACAAAGAAAACAATGATTTATGATATCCACGTTTGTAATTTTATGTTTTGATATAGGCTTTCCAATACTGTTTATGGTTTTAATTAGGCATGCACAATATTATCAGCATGGTATCGGTATTGGCCAATATTAGCGATAAAGTTAATTATCGGACATGGGCCATTCCATCAAAATAACTCACCAATAACAAAGGCGCAGTTTTATTTTTACACAATTTTTGTAGCAAATAAGAGGGATATGTTCTAACAAAGAAAGAAACTGACAATGTTTTTGCACTTTTGATTTTATTTGCACATAGCAGAATTCATAGAGATTTGAGTTGATCATTAAAATTATATAACCACATATAGGACTTCTGTTTTAAGTTCATTTTTAATTTAAGAAACTGTCAAGTGCATCTATTAATGCACTACTAATGCACTTTTCACTTGTCGCTTGTGAACAGGTTGGGTTTAGATTTGTGAAAATTTACAATTTTGCACTGTTCGAGTGTTGTCATAGTGTTAGAGAGAGTAAATGTCATGACTAAATTTGACATTAAACATAATCCAAGTTGAGGTGTTACATCATTTTCAGTCCTTTTTTGGCATCTGCATTTGGTATCCAGTCAAACTGACAAAGACCATGCAGAATAATGTAGTATTTTAGTTCCACAGCAGAGAAAGTTTTGTAGCCTCTGTAAGTAGCTCCCAAAAACAGGTCTCTCTTAAATAGGAGTTGTTGTGACTCAATGAGATTTCCTGTATGAATAAAGGGTAAATGAATAAATGAAGGAAAAAAAGTGTAGGAAAAAAAAATAGATATTTGTATCGGTTATCGGCCAAATAAGTTTTAACATATTGACATATCGGATATCGGCTAAAAATCCAATATCGTGCATCTCTAATGTTGGGGTGGTTTTGTATACAGCAATAACCAAATGATACTTTGTCAAGTAGTTTTAGGCTCTTAAAAACTCAACCGAATAATGTTAAATTTGTTTAAAAAATATGTCCACTCTTTGTATCTCATCACCTAACCCAAACACTCAGTAGATTCTCGAAGCACACGATTACTCATGAATATCACTTGGTTTAGATGATCTTATCATGACTGGGAGTAAGCAACCAACTTATTTAGTAATGCAATCTTTCGGGTCTTTTTCTTCGTCTCCAGCATCTACCTGGAGCATGTTGATGATGTTCTGAAGACGGTGGAGGAAATAGCTGGAAAAGGAATCCCTGAGCTACTTAATGCATCCAAAGAGGAAAACTCTGCATCCTGGCCTACTCTCAACAGGTAGACCCTCAGCCTAAATCTTCTTTCACAAGTTTTCATTTACTCAAATCTATCTGCTTTGATGAGTCCAGCTGAGAGCACAGAGCCTTATAGTATACCTACAGTATGATATGTAGGGGTGTAATGGTACAGTTAACTTCTGGTACAACAAGGAAAAAGAAACAAATGCTAATAACGCTTTACAGAAAACAGTCCAAAGCAGCGATAATTAAACCCACCCTTTTTACAACGTGAGTCTTGATGCTACTGTTAGTATATTTGCACGTAACATCGAACTATTTATACTGTAATGTAAATATCATCTTAGCATTGCATGTTCACTCTTTCAAATGTCAACAATTTTTTTTCTTAAACCTAATAAAACATTAAAACAAATTGTATCTTGTTCCCATTTCAACAGAGCACTTATTAGTCTGTAAAGCATGTCTTCAGTGTAAAAAGTTCTCTCATCTGTTTGCAGTAGTTAGACTACAAACACCTAAATGAATGCACGTAACTTCACAGGAAGTGCATAGAAAATAAAAGCCCAGTAATATAAACAAGAAATAATAAATTAAATTAGACTGGTTCGTGACATCTCAGAGTTATTTGTCTTCACACAGCTGATTAGAATTACCGGTAAAACAGGCACGTGTTTACTTCTGCATTTTACTCTGAACTAGCCATGCTTTGAGTGTTTGGATAGGATCTTTTTTTTTTTTTGCTTCTTTTCTGTCGGGGCTGTTTACAAGATGCAGTTAAATAAAATGTGCACCCACTCTGCAATAGTCACCTGTGACTGATGTATTCACTGTACCCATCCAAAACATCCGTACCAAACGGTCACACCGTACCGTTGCACCCCTAACAATCACAAATTATTAGCATCACTGTTACACTTGTGTGCCCACCAGCCCGAGTATATTTGTGTTAACTCTTATGCCCTCCCTCTCTGCAGACAGACATTCCTGGTGTTTTACAAAGTGATGATGGCAGAGTTGGAGAAAGCTGCCAGAAAGATTCCTGCTGGCAACATGAGTGACAACTCTGAGGTCAGACGCTCGATGAAACTGTGTCCATTATGCTGTTTGACATTTTTACAAGTGGTTTAAATAACTAAGACTTCAAAACTTATCAATTTTAGACTCAAAGTGAGAAACTGCTGACATGGAACTTGGCTGTCAGAGACTTTCACATCTTGGTCAACCTGGTGAAGGTACACCCTCTTGTCTTGGTCACAAAGCTTAAATGTGTATTGACTCAAAGCTAACTAGGATTTATATAACTTTTAGATTAAAATGTAAATGATCATGCTGACTGAAATCTAGTTCTTCTCATCTCATTATTTAATTATATTGAAAAATGTCCTGATGCATGCTCAATCCTCCAGGTAGATGATTCTAACAAGGTTGAATCAGATCCTCTGGACAGATTCTTCTTTGTTGAAATGTTTTGTCTTTTATCCAAAAAACTTCTTCAGACTTCAGTTCTTCAGGACTGAAGAAGTCTTGGATAAAAGACGAAACGTTTCAACAAAGAAGAATCTGTCCAGAGGACCTGACTCAACAACCTTGTTAGATTCATTCAACCTTTATTTAGGCAAGTTAATCTCATTGAGCCTCGAGGTCTCATTTACAAGAGAGACCTGGCTACAAACTAAGGATGATAACAACAACAACAGTACAGCAATAGATTTTCCTTGAACAATCAACAATAGACAATCACAAGAGAGAAGTACAGATTTTTTTTTTTTTTTTT
>JARVGV010001459.1:28200991-28218917 GCA_031762435.1 Hypsolebias longignatus | reverse complement strand
TCGCTTTACGGCCGTATCGGTTTACGGCTCGGCCGTTAGAACGGATCTCGGCCGTAAACCGGGGGCTACCTGTATTTAGTGTTCAGCACACAGACTGAGTGAACCCCACAGGTCTTGACAACTACCTCCCTCATGGTTACTGTAATGGATAGCCTAACGCAATCTAACACATAATGAACACATAAAATACGCTAACAAGAACAGACTAATCACGAAAAGAACAATGCTAAACAGTTAACTAAAAATGATTAACAATTAACATAAATTTTACCCATAATCCCTCCCTGAGCCCATGTGACTGACAGTCAACCACAGTGAATCGCAGAATGCTACTATACGTACCGGTAACATACACAAATATGTACAGCAAACACTTTTTTTCTTAACAGTGCCTGTAACACAGGTGGTTTAAAAAAAGTACACTAGCCTACTTCAATGTCTTCAATCTTCCGTCCTGCTCCGCAAAAGTTGCTCTGTGAGCATGTGAGACTCACACGCTCTGCGCATGAGGGGGGATTCCCCCTCTCGTTCTCTACTCCCGTCCTCGTTTCATTGGTTCGACTGTGACCTGTTCAGTAATTTATTAGTCAGATTTTTATTTTATTTTTCATTTTTGTTTATACAAGTACAGTAGTCTCATTGAGTCACAAGGACCACCCCCCCACCATAAATTTTTTTGCAGCATTGTATAAGCCGCAGGGTTCAAAGACTGTGAAAAATTAGCGGCTTAAAGACCGGAAAGTACGGTAGTTGTAATAAAGATTCTTCCTGTTGAAAATGAAAGTTGAATTAAAAATAGTCTTTTTGCAGAAATTTGTAAATAAAATACGTATATAAAATATGTGCTCACACTAATTACTTTTTTTGTGATTAGGATTAATGTGATTTGCTTTCAAAACATCTAGCTTGGAAAAACAAGGTATACAGGTATATTAAATATAGGCAATAGTCATAGAGTCAGCTGTCTAAATGAGGCAGAAAGACACCTTCCACACAGTGAACTTTTAAACAATCATGGTGTAAAGCAGCTGAAACTGTAGAGGGCAGCGTTTTTAAATAATGTCTAGTTTTTTTTTTGTAAATTCCATAAACATAAGTTCTGTCACTTCAAGCTGGTGTAAAATTATAAAGACAGGATTTTTAATCAAATATCTTTGTGGTTTCCTGCAGGACCAGGAGAATGACTGAGGAAATTCCCAAAAAGACACAAATCCATGATGTGGATCAAGATGAAAACGTGGATGACTCTGAGTAATGCTGAGAACTGTTTGATTTCCTAGTTTTCTGACCTTTACTAAAAGCTCATTTAAAGTTCACACATTTAGGTTTTTGTGCAGTTTAAGGGGCTTTAGTGGCACTTTCTATAGTGATAAAAATAGCACAACTGTAAACATATTTTATTGTAATTTGTGTACCTTTCATGAATGTGGCCATAACATTTTAAGAAAAAAACCTTTATAGAAAAACTAATACAATTTACACATGTAACTGGTAAAATGTGCCTAATGTTTGTGTATAGATATGAATGTTTGATGAGAATAAAATGTTATTTCATGCTTAACACAAAAATAGAATCCTACATAAACAATTTTTACACACTGTAACATATACAGTATTCTTTTTTTTTTCAGTTGAACATGGTAACAAACAGATTTAAACTGAGTGATTAGATTCTACAAGAACCCTCTGTAAAGTTAGGACCTTACATTTTCACTTTTTGCACAGCAGCCATTGAGAGGCTTTTATCTCACAGACTGTTATATAGATGAATTTGTCATGTTAATGAGATTTTCCCTTGGTAAGGAAAATACATAAAGAAGTTATGGAGGCACAGGCAAATTAGCTGTTTAGCTTCTATAAGCATAAATGTGATTTTCCAAACCTGAAATCAACATTTCTAATCAATTGTTTTAAAATATTAAATCAGTCAGAGGTTGTCAACAAATGTTAGTGTAATAAAGTGGAAATGACTTTTGGGCCTATAGAATCTGCTTATCCATTTATTGCTACACAACATTTGGTGTTTTCATTGATCTGTGTGAAGCTTTATCTGACAGTTATTACTCAGCATATGTTGGCACAGATTTACTTTTTTAAAATAGCAATCAATGCAGCTTTAAAACTGAAAGCAGGGATATAACCTGGTAAAAGTGTTAACTCACGTTTTTAAAATATGTAATAAGTGGCACTCAAAACTAGAGATCAGATCCTTCACATTCTGCTTACCTGATTAAAAACACATTTCACACATGATCAGATTGTTTAAAGCATGATGTCAGCTATTGAACAAAACCACTAATGTATGTTAAAATAAATTGTCACTTTAATCTATCCCTTAATAAAAATATACAAAATGAGGAAATCAATAATAGAGCACTGAAAGCTTGTCATGACCCTGTTTTCAACATTTGAGCTTCTGAACACCTGGACGAAACCATGTTAAAATAGCGAGGGGGAGGACATTCAACGAAAATACGTAGCACGCTCTATTTCGATTCTTATACTTTTAGATAGGCACTGTTAGTTAATAATTTAAATAGCTCGAACATACAATACTATCTCGCCTTGATTAAAACAAAACAGTAGTTTTTGAATCTGTACAGTTGCGTCTCTTACGCTCCCCCCGGGATTGAAACAAATGGTTTGTCCGGGAAGCGTGTTCCAGTGTTTGGGGAAATGCCACAAACTAACTGACTCGAGTGCTTTGTTTTTTTTCTATTTTATTTCGGTTGTTTGAAACGTAAAGCAGTTTTTAAACTGCAGTTTTTTTAATATTACGTTTTTTGTGTCGTGTGGAGTACCAGGGCACTGGTTTCAGCGCGTCTCGATATTGGCTTTAACAGAAACTGCAGATTTGCTGTTAACTGCGGTAGCGCGAGCGAGATGTCCGATTTGATCCTACTGCTCCTGATAATTGTCCTGCTGGTGTGTCTGGTTGTGACAGTCGGGGCGCTGCTGGTGTACTCGGGTCTCCTGTCAGATGTTGTTATTAAAACCGGACCCCCTCCTATCAGAAATGTCACCATAGCCTATAAGTTCAAGGAGGGCTCGTACAAAGACTGCGGGGCTGCCTACACGGAGAGCTGCAGCGTCGGGCCGAAGCTCCACTCCATCGGCGTCTTCTACGACGACCCCAAACAGGTGAGACCCGCTGACCTGACCTCATGATGACCTCTGTGTTCTGAGAACATGGGAAGTAATGTGCCTTGTTTGAGCTCGACAGAAGCCAGGTGTGACCTTTAAAACAGGTGGAGGAGAACACGTTGCACCTGTTGGACAATTTGTCATCATTTTGTTCATTGTTGACAACAGTCCCGACTTGAGTCTGAGGGAAGCAATTGTGTTAAAACCTAAGAGTCAACATTTCGTCAGTTCAAACGTATTTTACAGCAATTTTGTCACATAAATTGCAAGTTTCATGAAATTTTACTGTGCTAGTCATGTTATTCTGTTTTGATGGCTTTAAGATTGCCGTAATTAAACCTTTAAGGAACATAATCTTGACTCAGGAGTCCTAGCCAATATCTTGAACCATGTAACCATACCACTATGAGGCAATGATGAGTTCATAAGATTCTTTATAAATAAAATTATTTCAATTAGGGAAGAAAAAAAAAATCAAACCAACCATCCTAGTATCGCCTCTGGTTCTGTGCCAGATGAGACAACTTTAAAAATGCCACAAGAACCTGATTTATGTTTGGACTGTTTCAGTCCTGTTGAGCTCTCTGAATTGTAAAAAATAATAGCTTAATCCAAACCATCCCACATGTCTGCTAGATCCTATCCCAACCAGGCCATTTAAAGGCGTATTTCCCTTAATTAATAACTACGTCTTGGATCTGCTTAATTTGTCTATAATGAATGGTTGATTACATACCACAGAGTTTTAAGGTTGCTGTAATTACACCTTTACTTAAGAAACATAACCTTGACTCAGGAATCCTAGACAATTATAAACCTATATTTAATCTAACTTTCATAATAAAAAAAAAATTCTAGAGAAAATAGTTGCAGGTCAGTTACGTGATCATCTGCAAAGAAATAATTGGCTTGAAGAGTTTCAGTCGGGTTTTAGAGCTCACCACAGCACTGAATCTGCACAGGTGAAAGTTACTAATGATTTTCTCATGGCCTCTGACAATGGACAGGTTATTTTCTGTTAGACCTCAGTGCTGCATTTGATACAGTTGCTCATAATATTATACAGACACAAATTCATACACAATAGTCATGGAGTTCCTCAAGGTTCGGTGCTTGGACCAATACTATTTACCTTGTATATGCTTCTATTAGGTAATGTTATTAAAAAGCATGGGATACATTTTCATTGTTATGCTGATGATACACAGTTATAATTGTCCATGAAACCAATTGAATCCAATCAGTTACTTGGACTAAGTAAGCAGCTGGTTGAAGCAGATGGCTGCTTGTCCTCCTGAGCGTGTTTCTACTGAAGGTTTCTTCCCCACTATGGAGTTTTTCCTTTCCACTGTTGCCTTTATGCTTGCTAACGGATTTAAAAATAAAAACATTACTTAGGAGGAGATTTAAATTAGATATGAGTAAACCCCATGCTTAGAACTTTTATATAGAAATAAAACTATTTTTGTAAGTGAAGTTTTCTGTCTCAGAATGAAGGAGAAAACTAATTTTAAGATTAAGGACCTAGCCTTCTATAAAGGAATGCATATCGCCTACCACCTTTTATAACTTTCCACTCTTTAATGGTGGATTTGTTGCTGTTCTGGTCAAACCATGTACGCAGTGTTATGTGCAGTCTTGTGCAAGATTTGTTGGCTCTCAAGAGTGTGTGTTAAGGGGTACTCTATTACTACCATGACAAATTTCTCAGTCTGTGTAAAATTGATTGAGTTATAGCTGTTTTTGTTATGACTAATTTTGATTAACAATGGCGGCCATCTTACATTAAGTTGACTTTAGAAGTTAATCAGTTTTAGATGTATATCCGTTAAGAGTTTCATTCAAATCAGTCCAGTGGTTCATGAGATATTTTGCTAACAGTCATAATTAACTCCAGTAGTCAATGGCAAAGTTTTCAAAATGGATACCACACAATCAGGTGGTGCTTGGAGACTAAAACACTTAACTTCTTAAGTACTACTTAATTTTAGCTCAGTTCCAAAAATCGACGGAGTTATTGTAGTTTTTGTGTTTTTAAGGTCACTTATCTTTGGCAGCCATCTTGAATGGGTTTTGCTCCAAAAGTTAATCATTTATAGATGTACTTCCAGTGACTATTTCTGGTTAGTTGCAATAAAATTTGTCCCGTGGTTCAAGAGTTATTTTGCTAACAGAAAACAAAGTTGACGCAAACGGTTAATAGTTTTAGGCAAAGCTGCTGCATATTTTGTAGCATTTGGAGTATGTATTGTGAATGACTCTCAGTTACTACCATCCAATAACTTTCTGAATGATGCATTACAATTTGTTCAGTGCTTTATGAGATATTTTGCTAACATGGCAGACTAACAAACATGAGCATTGTAGCCTCTCACCTTCAGTAGTGGGTGATAATGGTAAAACTGAGAAGGTAAAAAAGAAAAGTCATCATTAGAAAACTTCACTTACAGTTAAATTTAAAATTTGCTTCTTTTTTTTAACGGGCTTAAATAAACAACCAGTTTATTATCATTCTATATAAATGTCCAGTTGACCGTTTATTTATAACAAACTAAAATCAGTGCATACGGTAAAACATGGCAACCTCAGCGTATTTTCTGTGTACGGTTCAGGCGCTGTCTTTTAATAATGGAAGTGAGACTGAATGATGAAATCAGCTGTTCAGCTGCCACGTTGCCACTGTTTCAGTTCTTTCCACCCCTCCTCCGTGGCTCCAGGCATCTTTAGCTTTTCCCCGCTGCTGCCTCAAAAATAGTCACTAGTCCCCAGACAAAGAAAAGCACATGCAACTGGTCTGAGAAAAGCTGACACGTCTGAAAAGTTCTGCTTTCTGCTGTACTAAAAATAACTGCAACTTAAAAGTTACTATCCAGGCACTCAAAACAACTTCTTTCTTGTAGTGTTACCAAATTCTGGATAAGTGGATCTGTCCTTAGCTGAGATCTGTTTTTATTTTCTGCTTTTCTCATCGTCCATCAGGAGTCATTTCAGTCGCCACTAAATGTGCACAACAGCTGCTTAGTTGGACGTGGAGGTTCGAGCCCACAGCGGACATGGGACGAGCGCCCAAACAAACATGAAAGTTTGAAGCAGCTGATTAGTTCTGCCACTTCGATGTAGGTTGTTCCAAAATCTAAAAGCCAAAATAACTACAGAGGGTTTTTCTCATTTTGATTATCATGCATCAGTTCTGCTGATATTTGAGTGCAGAGTTTCTTAGAGTTCAGAGTGAGCCTATCTGACCGATGACGAGTTTTCCACATGGTCAGTCTGTTTGGTGGACAGCGGCAGATGGACCAGACTCAAAGTGTTAATTCATGCTCAGCTTCTGAGCCAAATCGTAGTTTTATCATTCTCAAAGGCTCTGCCACGTTGGCAGGACGGTGTTTGCTTTTCTGCTTACGCCCACCAGTTTCTGTCCTTTTTTTTTTTTTTAAGTCAAGCATTTAATAGAAGCCCTGACTGTGAGTCATTTCAGCGGAAAGTTGTAGTAAATGATCTCTTTGAGGAGCTTTGAAAACTTTCCTGCTGCTGCTGCTGCTGCTGGAGAGCTGGCATCACAAGGATCAAAACGACAGCGTGCGTTTGATGAAGTTGGGAGTTTTCTTGTGAAAATCAACAACAAGCCTCCGCTTGGAGCCAATAAAACAGATCAGCTGACTCCATAAAGTTTGAGTCCTCAAACAGCAAATGCTCAGTCATGTTTTGATTAAAAAGTTTTTTTTTAAAATGCAATGAAAAATGATAGATCTCAATTTTTTGCATTGAATAATAGGTTTTTAAGCAAATGCTGGCAGTGGTTATGACATAAAATATCTCAAACCTCTTCTGTTTGCTGTTCTTGTTTATTTTGTGACATTTGAGTCGGCCACCACCAACCAGCAAAGCAAACTCAAACTGCGAGATATGTACAGTTGAACTTTGGGCTGAGATCAAATTTGTACTTCACAGTAATTCTTGGTTTTATGTTACTCAACTCTAAACTGTAATACGATAATCCCACCTGAGAGATTTAAATGGTTAATTGAATTAACTCTCTTTTTGTTTGCTACCTTTGGATGAGCTGCACTGTTGACTATAGTTATAGTTCAGATCTATGGACAGGCTATTACTGTTACCTATTAATATTTTTACCTGTTAACTCCTTTCCCAATTACTGTATCATAATCTTTACACTGAAAACCTTCTCAAAATATCTGAATAATCAATATTTGAAATCTCATTTTGGTCTAATCAGCAGTCGGAAATATTTTTCACTTAACTGCTTTTCTTTCATAATTTGTGTTGATGGATGTAACTGTGTCTCAATCAGTACTTCATACTTTTTCAGTTAAAAGTAATATTAAAAATTATATTTACATGTGGGTTTTTAAATATATCTTTTTGAAACAGTTTATTGTAAATCTGAGGGTTCACTTGATGCAATATTGAACAGTAAGAAAATAAATAAACTTAAACACTTGGTTTCTTGTGTGCACTGGATGAGGTCAAGGATCGCAGCCGGAATCTTAGTTTGAAAATATTTTTACCTTAAATGGAGTACTATTGACTAAATACAATATTTCAAATGTTTTATTATCTGTTTTTTCCCCCCACACCAACTGTTGCAACAATCAGATTTGTAATACTGTACTGT
The DNA here is from genome assembly GCA_031762435.1 of Hypsolebias longignatus. Classification (NCBI taxonomy): domain Eukaryota; kingdom Metazoa; phylum Chordata; class Actinopteri; order Cyprinodontiformes; family Rivulidae; genus Hypsolebias; species Hypsolebias longignatus. The sequence goes on along the minus strand of JARVGV010001459.1, from coordinate 28,211,137 downwards.
ACTTTGCAACTTAGTTCATCATTAACACTGTTGTGGCTCATGGCCACTAGATGGCACTATTCACATTTACAGTGGAGATTACATGGGAGGCAGGAGCATCCTCCAAATCACACAGGTTTCTGAACTTTATTTATTGTAATGGCTCAAGTAGTGCAACTGAGTCACTGACGCGCTTCCTCATAATTTAATTTCATAGTTCAATAAGTAGCCGGTCATGGCAGACCTATTTCAGTAGTATTTATATTCCCGATAACGTCATACAGAATCCATCAGGCTATCAACAATTTATTTTCATTTACTTATCATTCCAGGTATTACATAGACCCAGTTTAAGGGAAAGATCAAGCAGGGGCCTTTCCTGAAGGTGGAGATTTTAAAACCACATTAGCCAATAAGTATCTTGTACTAAATGCATTGCTCATTAGGAAAATAAGGAAATCTTTGACTGTTTTACTTGTTTCAGTTGTTTTATTATTTGTGTTTTGGGGGGTTGTTGCTGAAGCAGAATACAGTATAGCACTAGACTCTAATTTCTTCTCCTGGTCAATTTGAATGCTTTAAATTGATCTTTTTTGCTACAGAGGTTTGATAAATTGAGCAACTCAGCTGTTCGCTGCATGTCTTTCAAACGGATTGTGACTCATGTTCCCGGCTGTTGAACTTTAACCTCAAGTTGCCATTCAAGGTTGAGTTGATCAAGCTCAATCTCACGTCGGAAGACAGACACAATTTCTGGACTTAACACTTTCAGCCTTGTGTTATAGAATTAATTATAAATGAGTGGAGAATCCACACACAGGCTGCCTGTTTGCTTTACGACTTTCCAAAGCAAAATTTATTAAGATTTGTCATCCGTGAAAGCTTCTGGTGATGATGTGAACTGTAAGGGGGGAAAGATGTATTTGAGAAAATAAGAACTTGCAGATGAATATAATTTCATTATCTCAATAGGTTTAATATGTAATGCAACTGAATTATATTTCACATTTCACATTATTTGTAATTTTCACACAAAACCACATTATAAATTAATATTACTAATAAATGATCAAAGCCTGTCCAGTGCTACTCATTAGATATATCTGCCTCTAATACCCACACATTTGTAACGAGGCTAAACTAGAGCGACTTCTTGGTTTATGCTCAGATCTACTGAAGCAAACCCACCCATGTCGTCCTCATGCCAGGGAGGAGAATGTGAAATGTCACGTGCAGGCATGTAAGGGAGTGGCGGCGAGAGATGAGGTGAGATGTGGAGGATGGGGTATGAGTCGGTAGGAGTCTCATTCACCTTGAGAGCCTTGCAGTGATGCAGCTCATCAATCGGAATTTCAGATCAGAGCACCAAGCATCTCTGCACTCCCGCTAAAATTACTTATCATCTTGGTGCTGCCGCTTCTCTGTCCGTCCACAGCAGCGGCAGCAACATGAAAGAAAATCTTCTGGTAAACGGTGTTGCTTTTAAAGACGGGTTTAAAATGAGAAGTAAATACACTGATGCTCCGAAGAGCGGTCCCACAGGTCTTCAAGTTAATATTATGCAAGACTGTGTGCATGTCATTACTCTCTGTAGGACAGATGTGAGGGACATACTGAAGAACGAGAAGGCAACACAGTCTCTCAGATGGAGAAGAGCATTTTTCATCAAGGAATGCAGCATTAATGTACTTCAGATACCATTTTCATGTGTTCAAATCTTTTGTACCATCAATCTTGTGTATTAGCTTGTTGGTTTATGATGCGCAGCTTGTTGAGTTATACAATATTTATCAAAAGAGCATTGAGGGAGAAAGACGACAGAGGGAGAGCGTTGTAGAGAAAGAGGCAGGGCTGTGCCGAGGGTGGAAGAATTCATTCAGACTTGGATTAAACTCCCTGCTCTGACATCTAGCTGGAGGCCCGCCACACACTGTCCAGCTGGCCGAGGAGTGGTAAACCAGCTCCACAACTGTGGTGAAGAAAAACTGTGTCCTGCCTCCAGCAGGCTGCTTATCCTCAGTAGTAATTACACATGCCAGAACTCCCAGTAAGCCATGTAATTACAAGCCAAGTCTGAGCACAGCCTAAAGGGACAGAGTTGCACTCTGAACGAGACAGAAAAAAAAAAAAGACCTCCAGTGGCTCCTGACTTCAGGGGGCTTTGGAGCCACAAGTCACTGGAGATGTACCGTATTTTTCCTCGTATAAGTTGCACCTTTATGCATAAATTTGCAAGTCCTGCGATATACACACAGAAGCGACTAATATATGTGTCCCCCCCATATTTACAACCCAATTTTTGGCTGAGAGCTGACGATTTCACATGAAAAATATTAAACATTACCATTTGCAGCAGCTAGAGGGTCCTCGAGCATTATGGCAAGCCAAGTGTCTCATTAATAGGTAAAATAGGCAATTAATGAGACACTTGGTTTGCCATAGCAAGCCACCTTCATCTCGCTCCAGAACTCCTGGAGCACAAGTCAAATCAGCTGCATCTCGCCACGTTGCCCAGGTGAAATGCAGCTGATTTGACCATTAAAGTGAATTTATTAAGTAAAGTTAAACTGAGACACACCTTTACTGTAAAGTCGAGCAAACAAAGAATTGTTTTTAAGTGGTAATCTTGTTAAATTCTTGTTAAAGTCCTCCTGTGTGGGCTCTCGTGGCCGCTGTTTTGGCAGCCAATCGATTTTTGGCACAACACCGGCCCCTGTTTCCTGGAGGTCAGCGGTTAAGCATAACAAACGCGATACGTCAGTGGTGATGCATAATAGATGCGACTTATATGACTAAGCAACTTATTTATGTTTTTTTTTTCCACTTTATTAAACATTTTTGGACTGATTTGACTTGTACAGCGATGCGATTTTTACGGCGGAAACTACAGTAGTCTGATTTGGCAACTTTATGGGCCACTTTACAAAGGGATACTGATGTTTAGAATAAGCTCCCATGTAATTTTCAGAGCCATTACAAGCAATTATGTATTCACCAGTTTAGCACTTAGTCAGAATGATGGTTGATTTGGCTTTATGAATTTTATAAGGAACTCAACTGTTTTTACACAAACAGATTTACAGAAAGTGTACCGGGTAGTTGCTCTTTTCTAACCATAAACACAGCATCAAGGCAAACCTGCGTGTTGCTGTGTAGAGTCTTTGTTTCTTTGCTGTTGAACCTGCCTTGTGGGTGAAGATGGCTGGGACTGAATGGCTTTCAGTCAGCGGAGATATTTTATCGCTCTGTATCGCAGGAGCAGAACACAGTTCTTGTTGAGAAATTGCTTACCCAGTAGTCTCCTCTGTTCCATTTGCTCGCCATGTGTCAGGTTATTTGCTTCTTCGACGGAGGGTGCTTACACCATCTGTTTCAGGACAGCAACTTAACAGAACCGGAGGTCTCTCCAATAAAATAATAGGGTGTGTGCTGTGTTGGCAGGACATTTATCCAATTCAATATAGGACAGTAGATGAAATATAATTAATTTTGCCATTGTTTACTCTGCAAAATTGTGGTATGCTTAATGAAGGCTTTATTTGTTGCTTGTCATGCTTCACTGTATTGATGGTGGCAAAGACAGCTAGGGAGATTTAAAGTAGTTAATTTATTGGGTACAGTGTATTGAAGAGCTTCTGTGCAGCAACATCCTCCTAAACTTTATCGTGTCAAAACGTCTTGTTCAATCAGAGCATAAAGACATTTTAAGTAGGGATGCACTGATTTATCGGCCCTGATTTCCTTAATTTTGGGAAATCGGAAATTGGCCAATGCATGAGAAAACTTTTTTTTTTTTTTGTTTTAACAACAATTGTCTGAACGTCATTTATATTTCAGAACATTATCTCATGGCCAGATCAAAAAAAGTTTGTATTGTTTCTAGAATATTGTTCAAGGGTATGTTTTTCAATAAAATAATATTGAAAAATTTAAGGTGCATTGTGACCTTATAACATCAGTGTCACTTATAAAACAAAATTGGTATCGGCAGGTCAGACTTTTTAGAAATCGGTGATCGTCCAGAGAGCTGCAATCGGTGCACCCCTCATTTTTAAGGTTCAGTTTTCAGTGATTAAAAATAAAGGGTTTAAGTTCACTGTTAGCTTAAATATTTCTCATGAGTTAAAGTCTTGGAAATGGTAAAAAAAAAAAAAAAAAAGTTCCTAAATAACATATCTTAATCCATATACAGTACTGTATTCACTTCACTCTTTTTTTTTTTGTATGTACATATTGCCCTCTATTAGTTCTGTACATCTGTTGCTTCTTTCCTCTCTGCTCACAATTATATCTTATGCCAAATTTCTAATAAAGATTTACTGGGAATTTGGCCATTTTTGGATGACTACTTTTTTAATATGCTTCTGGCCCAGCAAGTGTAAAACAAACAGGAAATAAAAGCCAGACCGTAGGAGAGGAATTTTACATTTGCATCTAAACATAGGAATTGTTTTCTACTGTATTTTAGATTTTAAATATTGTAATGTATATTGAAATTATAAATCACTATTTAACAACTTACTTTAATGCAAGTTTAATTTTTCTCCTGCCAAATCTGCTCTTCAGGCAGCTTCATCTATGTGGCTTAAGTTTCACACTGTTCCTAGTTCCCTGATGGTAGCATCTTTCCTTGGTAATGGTTTTCTGCTGAAAGGCAGCGTATGCCACCTGTTACATTTGTCCTTGTTATCACTGAAAGGCTCACCAATTGTCAATGGGCCTACTCCATCCATCCATACACCCATTTTCTTTCTCGGCTTGTTCCTGTTAAGGGTTGCAAAGGGACATAGCTTATTTTGCTTTCTTTTTCTCTCTCATTCAATTAAAAAAAAAGGAAAAAAAAAAAAGAAATGCAAAGCCAAGAGTATTAGATGAAGAGAGTCAATCTCCGTTATATGCCTCCCCATCCATAAAAAGTAATTTTTGGTGCCTCTAGCTAAAAATTGCTTTTTAATTGACATTTTCTTCCAGTAGGTCTCTGGAAGTTTTATTAAGAGTATCAAAAGTCAATAAAGTCAGTTGTATTTATAAAACACATTCTAAACAGCAACTGTAACAAAGTGCTTCACAATAAGATCAAGGAAGTAATTAAAAAAAACAAACAAGTAATTAAAAGTATAAAAATAAATATGCAAAAGCAATGAGAAACAATTAAGTACTAAATCAAATCACTCTGTGTTAAATATCAGTGAAAACAAGTGTTTTAAGGAGAAATTTAAAAGCAGGGACTGATGTCGCCTGTCTAATGCTGAGAGGCAGAATGTTCCAAAGACATGACTGAAAAAGCCCGATCTCCTCTGATCTTCAGCGTGTTTTTTAAATTTTTTATTACAACCAAAAGCAGCAGGTCAGATGATCTTAGCACCCAAGAAGGAACATATGGTTGAAGTAAGTCAGAGAGGTCTGAGTGTGCAAGGCCATGTATGCACTTAAATGTCAATAGGAAGAACTTTAAAATCAATTCTGACATGCACAGGGAGCCAGTGAAGGGAGGACAAAACTGGTGAAATGTGCTCAAACCTACGAGTTCCAGTTAATAGCCGAGCTGCAGCATTTTGGACAAGCTGGAGACGTGAAAGGGAGACTTAACTGACCCCAACATAAAGTGCGGTACAGCAGTTTAGCTGGGTTGTCACGAATGCATGGACTATTTTTTTCAAGGTCAGGTCCTTAACTGGAAGAAGCTTTTTTTGTAGAACAGAGTTAATCTATTTATAAAACTTTGTCAGAAACTAAAACCATCCTGATTCATAAGACTGCTTAAGATATGGCTGAAAAGAGTCAGGATTTACAGGATCAGAGACAGCGGTAGAGCTAGGGCTAAACACAATGACTTCAGTTTTCTAATTATTAAATCTTAAAAAATTGAATCCACCCATGCCTTGATGTCATCAAGACATTTCAACAGAGAGTGAATGGAGCAAGAACTGTTTTAAGGGCAGATAAATCTGACAATCATCAGCATAACAATGAAAATGGAAGACCCTGTTTCCTCAGGATAGACCCCAAAGTGTGCAGATAGAGTGAAAACAAGAGGTCCAAGAATCTAGCCCTGTGGGACCCCACAGGAAAGAGGCACTGACACAGAAACTCCTGTCACTTAGGTAAGAACAGAACAATTATAATCCTTTTAATGCTCAAAAGGATAAGAGACCTTGTACAATTTGTGCTGGAAAGCATCTTGGAGTTTTTGAGCCATTGGTTGTGTAGAAATTTAATTTAGTTTTAGAAAATTAATCAAATACAACTGGCAGAAAAATTTTCTGATGCATTAACACACGTAACAAATTTTCACATAGCCCTGAAGTTACCCCTAGTCTAATCTATTTGACACTTAAGCGCTAAAACATATAAATCCAGTGTTAAGTTGACAAAAGCAGAACACTCTTCTCGATACTAAACATATTTCCTCTCTCCTAGGCCAGCCAAAAACCACAGTCTGCCTTCCCTCAGCTACCTGTGAGTAATGGAATCACATGCTGTCTTTCAAAACCTAGATTTGGTAGTGTGGACAGCATCCAGGATTTTTATAGGGAGGGGCAATTTCAGACACAAACAAAACAATTGTGGTTGCAACGACCAGACAAGTCAAGTACACGGAGTGATGTTCCGCTCTCTCCTAATTGCCTGTGGTCTCAGGGGTGTGTTATCTGGAGGGAAGCAGAGACGAGATGCAGTCAGGGCGGCTGTTTGTACTTGCCACTGTGTGGGATGTGAATGATAGCTAGAGGCCTGAATGATATCATTAGTGAACTACTGGTTTGGCTAACACACTCTATCAGAGTGGAGAGCAGGAGATATACTGAGATGTAAGATAGCGAAGCAAGGCCGTGGGAGGACAGTTGTTATATCGTTGTGTCTTATCAAAGACCACCGGTGTTGACAGGGAGTAGCTCTATGCAGAAGCCTCGCTGACAGGCCATACACTTGATGCATATAAGTAGAGAGGCTGATGCAGAACGATCCTTGCACACAAGTCAGTCTGGACAAAAACAAAGGAAAATGGTTGCAAAACAAAGGTCCTAAACTATTTTATTTTCATGCATTTCATACATTAGTTTTATTTCCTCTTTGGCTGACCGTTTGGAGAAAGTGCTGCCACAGTACCAAAATACATTGCTGTTGTCTTAAAACAAGGTAAGTCTTAAAAATTTCATAGCAATTAATGTAACTGGGGTTTTATAAAGCTTAAAAGTGCTGTCAATTTAGCATTTTACTGTTATTTACATATAATTTTTGGAGTTATTTGAAAGTGCTAACAGCAGCAGGAACTAGCTGTAGCACTTCCAGCACAGTCTGGGGCACTTAGTTTTGACATGAATATTATGATGTGTTGCTTGAGTACCTATGAAGTGTGAAACAAATGGTGTAAAAATTCATAAAATATAATTAATATGAAAACTTGGACATGTTTCACAGCAGTTCACTTTGGTTTCTGGATAGCAGTTAGCTCACCAGTTTGATCAGAATTAAACTTCCATATGTCCATTATCTTTACCCTCGTCATCATTTCTGAGTCATGGAAGTCACTGGTACCCAAACAGAGATTTTTCAAAGAGCTATTGACAACAGGCAATATAGTAATTGTTGTTAGCCTTTCCACAGAACCCCACTTAAAAAAAACATGACTATACTGTATTTGATTCAGCTAATGCAAACACAGCTTTGTGGCTTGCAATGACTCATTTCTACTTTGTAAACAGATCACTGCTAGCTGGAAAATGTAACTCTCTGTCAAATGTAGATCTTTGTTCTCTGGTTCACTGTAGATCGTGGTGTCAGGTGACAGTAAAGATTATGCACTCATACTGAACAGTCATCACCAGTCATCATTATCATTAGGCGTTCAAACGAACAATAACAGACAGGGAGGGCTTCAGATGGATTCATCACTGCCACCATTGCTAAATTACAGCACAAAAGCTGCTGTATGAACTAAGTGCAACAACGGGAAGACTGCAGTGTAGTAGCAATACAGCACAGTCAAAAAATAGCCCTAAATGTGAGAAATGAGATGGAAAAGTAGAGAACGCTGTGAGGTTGGATGTGATAATTATGCGAGGAAGATGGGGAACATGAAGATGAGTGTGGCTGGCTCCCATCTGTGCTCCTTCAGTGCCAGTTTCCACAGACAAACACAGTCACCGAGCAAAAACCTATTCAAAACGGCACCTTTTTATTAGCATGCTTTAATCAGTGTTTGAAAACCAATTTCTAAAACCTGTGGATTTTCTGAAAACTTGACAGCTCAGATCATTAAAAGCGTGATTTCCTTGGCTCTTTCAAAACTAAAACATGAAAACTCTATTGATCTGAACAAGTTGAAAAAAAAAAAAGATTTTTGGTCTGACTCTTTTTGAAAGTTAGGAAACATGCATCCACAAACTTCTAAAATGATTAAGCAAAATCTAGAAAGTGGTGGGCAGTAACCTAAAGCATAACAACAAAAAAGACGATCCCTTAACAACAGCTCCCACTCGCCATCTGTGACTGTTAGACGGAAAGTGTCTGCAAGCAGGCACAAGTGGGAAATTCTGTGTCAGATCTTTTTCTGACTGACAGCCAGCACAATGGAGGTTTTCTGCTTCTTTCAAATGCATGCAGACATGTGGGCTCATTAAGAGAAATAAAGTTGGTAGAAGTGCCTGTAATGGAAGCAAACCTGCACATCCAAGTGTCATTAACAAGACAAACAAGCCCTGCAGCTCCAAGACTGTCCTGTAGCTGACTATGTACCATACTTGCTGCTGTATACGTCTCATCAGTCCAACTACGTCTCATAAAGTGGAAAAAAAAAACATAAATGCGTATGTCGCATCTATTATGCGTCACCACTGACGCGATGCGTTCTTTACGCATCACTGGGTTGGTGTTGTGCCAAAAATCAATTGGCTTCCAAATGGCAGCCACGAGAGCATGCACGGGAGGACTTTAACAAGAATTTAACAAGATTAACACTTAAAAACAATTATTTTTTTTGCTCAGAATTATAGCAAAAGTGTGTCTCAGATGAACTTTTCCTTAATAAATGCACTTTGATGGTCAAATCTGCTGTAGAGGCAGGGGGCACGTAGAGGGAAGACTCACTGTGTTTTTCTTCAAAACTAACAAGATAACCACCTAAAAAATATATTTATTTGCTCGACATTAAAGTAGAGGTGTGTTTCAGTTGAACTTTTCCCTAATGAATGCACCGTAATGGTCAAATCAGCTTCATTTCACTTATAGGCGACGTGGTGAAATGAAGCTGATTTGTTGTTTGCTCCAGGAGTTCCGGAGCGAGACGAAGGTGGCTTGGTAAGCCAAGTGTCTCATTAATAAACACTTTTACCTATTAATGAGACACTTGACTTGCCAAATTAGTTGATGGTCCTCTAGTGGCTGTAAATGGTGGTGTTCAATATGTTAATAATAATATCTCAAATAAATAAAAACTGATAAGTTATTAATTCTGAAGTGAGTAGATGCATATTTGGTGGAAGATGATTTCTAGCACTTTTTCAACCTTGATGTTCAACACAGACACGATTTGAACTGCCTCGTATGTGACCTGGCTGTCAGATATCTGCAGGGAGATATTCACCAGAGCTGGCAGCCTTCTGCCCGCTGACACTTGAGACTATGTAAAGGTGCAACGCCACCACATGTTTAAATCAAATGGCTTCTATTTTTACATTTGCGTGTGCAGTTTTGTAGTGCAGCAATATATTAATGTAAAACACAGAGACCATACTGTCTGGATCGCTCCCATTAGTTTACTTTCATATTATTTTGAAAAACCAACTGTTCCTGAACATAAAACATGTTTAAGTAGTGAAACCTTAGTTCTTGTGAATATAAACATTACAGGTAGTCCTCGACTTACGAACGGGTTCCGTACCTACAAACTGTTCGTAACTCGATTTTGCTGTAAGTTGGAACTCGTTACACGTGGCGCCGCACCCGTTCGTAAGTCCGGATTTTTTGCCGTAAGTCGAGGAAACACTTGTAAAATGTATGCTAACGCTGCGCCGCACACCCGTTCTTAAGTCAGAGTTGCCTTAAGTCGAGGACTACCTGATATATATAACAAGTAGATAAAAGTGTGTCTACATCTATCTATCTATCTATCTATCTATCTATCTATCTATCTATCTATCTATCTATCTATCTATCTATCTATCTATC
>JARVGV010001459.1:28133275-28144063 GCA_031762435.1 Hypsolebias longignatus | reverse complement strand
AAGCCCCTTGGATGAGGGGCGAAACGTTTCTTTTTAACAAAAAAACGAAGTCCAGATGACATGATTCAACCTTTTTAATAGATAAATAAGTTTTAACAGACGGACCAGGAAGCTCTGAAACAGAATGCTTTTGTTTTAAATTAGCTGTGTCCATAGCGAGATGCTGTGAAAACTTCTCATCAACACAGCAGCGGATATTTACATGTCTAAACAATGTAAAGGAGGTCAGCATACTCCATGAGGATTAGTGCAATTATTGCTTTCTCTAAACGTGGCTATTTTTACAGCAGCTGAAGTTGTTGTCAAAGGTTGACATCCAATTCAGATGAAATGTTAATAATGTATCCTTGTGCATGTCAACATATCTGATGAATGATGGGACAAACTGAAACAAAAGAGGAATATATTTAATATATAAAAATGCCAAAAGCATATAAAAAAGCTGAATATTTGTCAAGTTTTCCACCTACTCTTGTGCATTTGTTTCTATTTTTGTGACTGTATACATCTCACATTTACTGTCCACGAAGTGTCAACAGTAAGATTACCTTCACGCGTTTGATACAGAAGGGACAATGATGGTTGTTCAGACAGGAAGGCAACGTGTTCAGATGCCTTTAGATTATTGTAAAGAAGTGCATGTCTGAAATAGACTTACCGCCCACAGCTGGAGGTCAGGGTCTTCCTCCAGCTTGCAGGAGGTTTCTATCATCGTTGTAGGCTGTCAGTGTGAATGCTGGACTGAATGAACAATCTGTCATCCTTTCATTATTCACTTCTGCTTTGCAGCCTTATCTCACATCCCTCCCCTGAGGAGGAGGTGCGCTGTCACTGATTCTCACTCTTCACAGGACCACAGCTTTTTTAGTTGTTTTCAAAGCAGTAGCTTCTTTAAAAGACAAAAAGGCGCAGTTAAAAGTAAAAGTCTCACTCAACTTGTCATATTAGGTTGTTTGTGATGATTCAATCAGCTCTTTGTTAAGTGTTGTATTTAGCCTCTAGGTGTGAATAATTCCCTTTAACATACCTTTTCATTTGTTAACTACAGGTTGTGACAGTAGCATTTATTTTGAACAATTCAAGTAGGCATCAGAAGATGCTTTTAGTCCAATCTGTGAACATTGATACATGCCTATGACCCGGAATAGGTAAAATAATTGTACTTTTTATTACTTAGAATAAAAATTATTACTTTGAATAAAATACTTTTGAGGCAAAAAGTTGTAACAAAAAAGCAATATAGGTTAGGTTTATTTGTCATGTGCAAATTCAGCACAAGGTAAACAATGCAATGAAATGTCTAGAACGAGAACTGTCTCGCCTCACCAAAAACAACAACAACAAGAAATATCAAAGCATGCAGCAAAAATACTAAAAACATACTAAAATTACTACTAAAATACTAAAAAAATCAAGACACCAAAGTTGAAAAAGAAAAACATCTACAGTATGATTCAGTTAACAGTGAGGTTCTTTCAACATCATGGTTCTGTTCCGTTAGCGGCATGGTCTTGTTAGCAGTTTAGCAGATCTTGTCAGCAGGTCTGGTCCACAGCTTGATGGTAATAACGACCACAGCAGCTGCCCTCACAGACCGCAGTCCAGAACAGGGTCCGGCAGACAGAACATCCCAGGTTTCCCCACAGAACCGAACGGGTCCATACCATGTGTATAGACAGATAGAGGATCTTGTTAGCCGCGTTAGCCATTCTTGTTAGCAGGTCCGGCCAGCAACTTGGTATTAATAATAACTGCAGCAGCTGCCCTCACAGACCACAGTCCAGAACAGGGTCCGGCAGACAGAACATCCCAGGTTTCCCCACAGAACCGAACGGGTCCATACCACGTGTATAGACAGATAGAGGATCTTGTTAGCCACATTAGCCATTCTTGTTAGCAGGTCCGGTCAGCAACTTGGTAGTAATAATAACTGCAGCAGCTGCCCTCACAGACCACAGTCCAGAAATAGGTCTGACAGACAGAGAACATCCAAGGTTTCCCCGTGGAATCGATCGGGTCCGTAGAGTTCGGTCCGTGCAAGCAGATGGAGGCTAGCACTAGCAGCATTAGCAGCGCTTGCATGCCCTGCTAGCAGCTTGATTGTAATAATGATCGCAGCAGCTGCCTTCCCAGACTGTTCTCCAGAACCCGGTCCAGCAAAAAGAGAATGTTGCGTTATTAACAAAACATTGGTAAAACTGCACACATAAGAAATAGGCTTCTAAATACTGTACATGAACACACCACAAAATATTTGACTGACAGGGCAGCCAAGAGTTTGTAGTCATGCCAATGGGTTTTACAAGTTTTTTTTTTTTAAAGCCTTTTTGGGTGCTGCACGTCAATCTTTGAGCACGTTTAAATTTCATATCCAACAAACAATGTGCTGCATCAACAATAAAGTTTTATCTTATCTCTAAGGAACACAGACCAAACTAAGGTCAAAATGTCTCCACTGTCTGGATCAATCCAAGGTCAGTTTTCTTAATATTTGTTGTCTTCTTTTGCTGGTCAGCTGCCAGAGTTGCACACCGACAGAGATGTGATGTGGCCGGAAGCACTGTTGGCTTCTGGGTAGTGTAGTTCTTTTGACTGGCTTTACATTATAGGCTTATTGAAAGAAAACTACAAAATGGTGGTGCCGAGTAGTTTTTGCGTTAACTTTTTATCCCTTACCGTCCCAACCACGAGTAATATTAAAGTTGTATATCGTTGGTAACCATGAAAGAGCGAGTCTGCGAATTAGCGAGGGACTACTGTAAATGAAAGGGTAAAATACTTTCTCTGATTCAAATGGCCCAGTTACTCTGTGGCCATATTTATAGAGTTTTGCTGTAGTGAAGTGAAGCAGTACATCACACCTCTGGGGTGTTGTATTCCACATTTACTTTCCTCCTCGTGTCTAACAAGGTTGAGTCAGGTCCTCTGCACGGATTCAGCTTTGATGAAACATTTATTCTTTTATCCGAAAGGCTTCTTCAGTCTGAGGAGCTACAACAAACTCAAACTCAGCCATAAGCAGCACCTACTCAAAGTGGATGTTTATAAGATTGAGTTTGTTGAAGCTCCTCAGACTGAAGAAGTCTTTTGGATTTAATAAAACGAAACATTTCAACAAGATGAGAGGAGGACCTGAGAGAGGACCTGACTTATCCTTGTTAGATTAAGCTACCTGGATTATTGAGCATGAATCAGGATATTTCCTCCCATTGGTATTTGTTTAGAAAGAGGGATATTGTGTGTATTCATCGAACAGCTGTTAAAGAGGTCTAAGACATGACCTTCTCCTATATCTTTTTTTAAATGTGCAACTTCTAATCTGTAATTTCCTCTTATAGATCCACCCAAGTTTATCTCAAATATTTATTATTTCTGTTTTACTGAACTCTTTACTCTCCTCGTCTTTACAGATACACTGTAAAATGTAGTTGCACAAAAATCGTACAAACTTACCACTTGAAAATGTATTTGGCAGCGCTAATTACTTATTTTGAAGAGTTTGCTTTAATTGTTTAAAATTAAATCTGATTAATACTGTACTAGAAAGATAGTTTATGTAACTATTATTTAGTGAATGTGAAAAGTAAATATTTATTGTGTTTCTTTTTCAGGAGTTAAAGTCAATTGGTTGGACACATGGGAAGTCATGTCATTTGAAACTCATTGCATATTTGTTTCTGCTTTAATTTAAAACATTCCTGCTCTTGAAAGATTTGTTTTGAATTGGACATTTCTTGATAAATTGTAGAGTTTAAGAAAATGTGAGCCCATCATTTAACAAAACACAGGATGTGTTCATGCATCAGTTCTGACCAATGCAACACATTTCTTAAACCCCAGGATATTACTGTGTGGTTGACCTCTTATTGGAAAATACAAGCTGTATTTCTCTAAATAAATCAATAGAAGTGCCACATTTGTTTATTACTCCCCATAAAACAGCCTCCCAGGACTGACATAATTTCATTGGAGACAAACAACACACGTTTTATAATCTTTATGAGTCTTCAAATGTGACCTAGATTGATCAGATGGGAAAGCCCAAACACACTCCATCAATATATCTACCCAAAGTTCATCCACTGGTGTTGATGCACTATGCTTAAAAATTGTTAGATGCATAGGCATAAAAAAAAAAAAAGCTTTTAGAAGGAGTTGTGTGAAATGTTTCTCAGTATGTGATTAATACTTAGACAAACACATCTCCTGTAATGTGGTAGTTGTCATAGTTGTTGGAGCGCTGATTCAAAACAGACAATTTTTTAGTTTGGCTCTTCAAACATTATCAGTGCACCAAATGCACGTGCACTTACACAATATGAACACAACAAAAAAAAAAAAAAAAAAACACCATAGAACATTTTCATCAACTCATGCTTCCAGTAAATCAGGAATAAATCTCTTTTTTTTTTTAAATTGTGTATGTATTGTTCAACATTTTAATTCTACTCCTCTGAATTGCCATATTGTCTGAGAGGAGGAGTTTGAGCGCCTAAGTGATCCTAGGAGCTCTGTTGTTTGGGGCATGTGGGGTATGGTTTATTGAACCCCACCCTGGAGCCAGACCTATAGGAGGGCCTTGTAGCCTGGGGAACGGTGCCTCTATCTACCCATGAGGCCTGGTCAGCCTCAGCCCTAATGAGCTGTATGGGTTTGCCTTCCTGTGGGCCCACCACCTGTAGGAGTGGGTTCATGGTGCTATGGATGGCAGCTGAAGGTGGAGGCCTTGGTGCTCTTACTGTGAATTACCAAATCTGACTCTTGGGACATGGAATGTCACCACTCTGGTGGGGAAAGAGCTTGAGTTTATGCATGAGGTTGAGAGGTACTGACTTGAATAGTAATACAGTATTTAGCTAATATTTTTGTAGTTAAAGCATTTTAGTGGTGTGGGAAATATTGCCCAAAATATTTGCTCTGCTACTTTAAAAATGTGGGTGAAAAAGTTGAAACGTCCACACCTGCCTTCACCCTCAGTTGTCCCACTCTGGACCACTGAGCAAGGCCCTTAACCCCCACCATCTGCTCCCAAAAACAGGTCTCTCTTGAAAATGAGTTCTCGTGAGTCAATGAGACTACCTGTATACTGTAAAGGGTGAATGAAAAACAAATGTGAAGAAACCATCACGGAGCTCAGGAAAAGGCAGTAGTCTGCTGAAAAATCTGTCTTCATTCTAACATATAGTTTGTTCACTTGTTGATTCTTGTTGACATGTGATGTATCAGTCTGAGAGAATGGCATTAAATATGAGGGTCATAATTGTTGAGTCTTCTCTGAGGTGGCAAAGCAAAGAGCGGCTGGCCTCTTTTTAGACCATCAAATCTCATCTGCCTCTCTGTCCTGCAGGACTGCACATTTCAGCCCCAGCAGCCTAAAGACGTGCACGCACACGCGGCTTCTCACTAATGGATGTGTGTTGCCTTCATGATGAGATATAGGGAAAAGATGGAACTTTTTCAATTACTACATGAATAGAGACGAGAAAAGGGTAATGGAGTAAGTTTAAAAAAAAGACAACTTCCCTGTCAAATAATTAAAATTTAAAAGTCAGTAGCTTGTCTTTATTATAATTAGACCGTTAATTTGGAAGCTATGTCTTCCTTCATTTCTCTAGTGAGTGGAGCGATGAATTACTGGCCCGTGAATCTCATCACCCGGAGATTAGACCTGCTTTGTTCTTGTATCATTGCTAATATAAATATTAATTGTGTTTTCATTTTGTTGTGAGATGAAATGTCCACTAGTATTAAATGCATAGCAGCAGAAAAGTCATCCGTAGAATTCAAGAGGTTAGTGTAAGAGATGTTCATTTAGGTTTTGGAGTGGTTTTGTTGTAAAATTGAGCAGAAATAATCTAGTTGATGTATCACTGTTTGACAAAGGTTTATCCCATTTCAGTACCTTCAGAAAATATTGGTGTGCTATTTGAATGTACAAGGTAGATGACAGGTGTGTTATTTAGATGTATTGTAATTTTCTTTAGTGTTGCCTTTAGAGATTAGAGATTTTCTAATGCTGATCTAGAAAACTCAGAGAAATTGATAGCTGATTTTGAAACAAATTTGTATATTTGTATACAAATATTTATTTTGTTGTATTATTTGTTATGTATGTTATATTTATTTTTGGACAATTTATGGTTAAAACAGTTTATTATTCATACATACTGTATGAACTCAAATTTTTAAAAGAAAAATGAAATGATTGCCCATTACTCAACTGAGTTCTGAGTCTTCTTCAGTACATATTCTGTGCTTCAGTTTGATGTAGTTGCAAGTAGGCCTGTCACAATAACAAATTTAGCTGTCTCAGAAATTATTGAGATAAATGATAATATTGTTTAAAATTTGACAATAATTAGCAGTTATTGTCAAATTTGAGAAGCAATGTTGGTTAATTTTTGTGTGTATTACCTTTTTTTGACAACTGGATGGCAGTATAAGACTGTTTGAACCAAAGGATGGATAGTGAGGGAGCAAGCAGCAGGTCTCTTTAAGAAAAATGGAAGGGAGGCCCTTGACGTAACATGGGCTGTCGCTCGTTTTCGGTTCTGAAAATGGCGGCCGCTCAGTGGTTTGAGCTCTTTTGCATAGCATTTGTCACACAAAGCTTTTAATAAAAAAATCAGTAAACAAGTTCTCTGCTTCTTTTTGCAGAGGAAAAACAACTTTTTAGATGAAGGCACGGGTTTCAATGGTACATTTCAGAACTTTGACAAGATGGAGATTTTTTCTCCGAGGTCGCTTAGCTTAGCTGGTAGCTTAGCTTCTCAGCTTAGCTGCTTTTAACAATTCAAAAATGCGATTTTTGTTGGTTAAAACTAGGGATATACCGATCCACTGTTTTTTTAATTTATTTTTTATTTTTTACTTCCTATCCGATACCAATATCTTATGTTTAGTATCGACCGATACTGATTTGATACAGATTAACAGTGTTGAATTGACAAAAAATGGCTAAATCATGTCATCTGGACCCATTGATCCAAATGACATGATTTAGCCATTTTTGTTGTTGTCTACCTGGGTGATAGAGCTTACAAGCCCAGTGCTGAATTAACTTAAAGCATTTGTTGTTGTTTTTTACGCAGACATGAATGTAATGAATTACAAATTTATTGCAAAACTCTGCACCAGAACAGCATAATTAAACACACCAAGAACTTCACAAGCTTGGTCAAACGTAAAAAACAGCACAACTTTAATTTGTTCAGGCAGTACAATTCAATGAAAGATAAATACTGTAATAATAAAGATACTGAAACTGACAAAAACAAATGTTTACTTTGGTCAAACATGAAAAAAATAAAACTTAAACAAAACTTTCAAATAGTTCAGCAATTTTAAATATAATGTAAAATAAATAATAAAAGAGCTGAAATAAGAGGGAAAAAACAAGCGCTTCTCTAGCTTGGTTGGCAGATATTTGAATAGAAATAGAATTAGAGTGAATAGATCTGCCCAGTCATGGATCGGTCACATTTTCACCAATACCCGATCCAGAAGTTTTTCGATATCTGGGCCGATACCGATATTGTATCGGATCGGTACATCTCTAGTTAAAACAGATTTTAAAGAGTGAAGAGAAAGGGAGAGATCAGTGAAGAGCACCGGAGTTGAGACTTTTGCCATCCAGTGTCTTCAGTAGAAAGAGAGAGACACGAAGAAACGATGAAGCCAATAAATGAAAACGAGGTTGATAATTTTCATTTATCATGAGATTAATTGATTTATTGTTTATTGCGACGGGCCTAGTTGCAAGCATAAAAACATATTTTTTTTTTCTCTAAAAATAATTCATATCTCATGAGAAGAAATGTTTAATTTAATAATTATATATTACACATTTAACTTTTTTTGTTGGTAAATATGGCAAGATTCTTTTAAAGGTTATCTAAATATTTTGGTCAAGCTACTTGTGATTTGTTAGTGTTCGTGGGGGGAAAAGCACCTGCATCATAAAACAGTGCAGTTTTTATGACAAAGCACAGTGACAAAAAACGTGTATTGCAATTATAACAACACTGTGCTGCCGACAAATCTACATGCTAAATACTTGACTTAATTAAATGTGCCAATCAGTGTGTATGTACGTGAATGAGTATGCAAAGGGTTTTGTGTGTAATTTTTAATTATTGTATATAAATAGTCAAATCAAACATGTTAATATCTCTTCAGTAGGTTTTATGGCAAATTAGTTGGTATATACAAATAGCATGTTTGCTGTTTACAGAGACAAATGGAGTTGGCGCCGAAAATGTATAAATTACCATCTAATTTAGAGGGATATTTTATGTGAACAAAAGGAGTGATATGAAGTGACCCAGTTTTCTCATCTGGAGTCACTAAGTACTTTGCAAAACATCAAAGGACAATGTTTTAGATATCAAGAGGAAGTGGAATTAAATAGGTATCACAACCACAGATTAAGTGTGCAAAATATCTGCAGGAAGGGGTTACAACTTAATAAACATTTTACTTTTGAAAGTGTCAGATAGGAAAGTAAGATTAAAAGTTAATTTAAAAATAGGCCTCTATACTTTGAAACTTTGAAAAAAAAAAAAGAAAATAAGAAAAGAAAAAGGCAGTTCGACAGTTTACAGAATAATGTCAGGAATTTAGAACACACACATTTTATGAGAATGTGAGCAATGTTCAAGTTATTATTTTTTATTAAGGACTGACATTTTGATATAACCTTTTGGTTTGTTGCTTCACAGTTGCATTTTAATTGTTGGCATTCTGGATTTTCTGAAGGGGAGAAAAATTATATACAGTACTGTATTCATGCATCTACATGAGGTACTTGAGTTGGGACTTGAATTTGGCGTTTGGCATTACGTGACAGGTTTTAAACAAAAGGGTGCAGCTTTAGATTGACAAATGAAATGTTCTTGAATCAGAAATGTTTCAAAGTTGATGCCTTGCCGTTGTTGTTCAACTTTATCAGCTTGACATTAAACAGCAGATGATAGTTGTAAATACAGATAGATTAGCAGATTGACCTGAAACATGTCTTTGATCATGTGTGCAAGAATAAAACACCTCTGGAGCATGATTGTGTATTATTATTTTTATTTGCTAAAATATTTCATGAGCTACTAGAAAGATTGTAATGAAACTCTCAGAATTTAATCATCAAATGCAAACCTATGACTTTTAGAGTCAACCTGAATCAAGATGGCTGCTACTGCCAATAAATCTTGAAAAACGTAGAAGTTTCCAAAATGTTGTCAGTTTTACTGTTATTGAGCTAAATCTGTTGTGGTAGTAGCTGGTACTGATCATCAATGCATAATGTGAGTGTAAACAGATTGTACAAGATCTATTTGGAGTCCACTCTGGCTATCTGTGAGCAACTTATCTCATAAAGCACGGATGGATTTTTAATTAAACTAAAATAATTATTGCATCTGCAACTGATGGCGCACGATGGCCCACCTTGGACTGGTTTCCAGTCCACTGCAGGACCAACGCTGAGACACAGAAAGCAGACAGCGATGCACAAACATACACTTGCACTTAAAATAATAATAATACTAATAATAATAATAATAAGAAGAATCTCCATTTAATCTGACATTTTAATTTAACATTTTTGGACTTCTAGGAAAAACCAGAGTGCACAAAAAAATCAAAGTGCACAGGGAGAACAGAAAAGACCCCAGCCATAATTCCAACCTGAGATCTTCATGGTTCTAACTACGAATAATTCTGTAAACTACATTACCAGACTACTTTTTTTTTCAGCACATACCCTGCTTACCTTCTCCTGTTTTGTAATGTTCAACACTAATTGTTTCATGCTCTAATAAAAGATGATGAGTTTGAAGAAAAAAATTTTATTTTTAATATCCGGTCTTGAACGAAGAAATCAGCACGTGTTGTGCAGAGAGGTCTAATCACTATCACTGTGCACTGTATCATTTGGGATTCATAAAAGATAAAAAGAGGTGATCTGTCTTTCTGTTGATTTATTAATCTATATAACCACTAAATGTTGTGAAGAAGAAAAGAACCTGCAGTTTGTTTCCCTGTACAGATCTATGCATATACACCTCCAGCATATTACCCTGATCAAGCTCTACTGACTTTTTAAAATTATTATGAGCATGTCACTATTTTAACAGTGTATCCCTTCCAGTTAGTCAGGCTCACACACACGTTTATTTCATGTCCTAGTTTCATTGACTCATCTGATACAGAATCCTTGGAAAATGTGTGTGTATGCTTGCAGAGTATAACCTGCTTGTGTCTCAAGTTGCTGCTTGTTATCTAAGCAAGTTCAAGGGGATTGGCACTGGTTTCCATTCTAAGTACGCTGTTGTTGTGTTACATTGAAAAAAAACGTGTTTAAAACGCCGTTTACCTTTCTTTTTCCGACTTACGGCGAAAATCCGGAGTTACGGCCGCCACGTGGGTAGCTCTCCGACTTACGGCAAAATTGGGTTACGATCGGAGCGTAGGAACGGAACTCGTTCGTAACTCGGGGACTACCGACTTATGAACGAGATCCGTTCCTGCGGCGCATTCCTATCTCGATTTGCCGTAAATCGGAGCGCCCCCTCACGTGGCGGCCGTAACTCCGGATTTTCGGCCGTAACTCGAAACTGAAACCACATGGCGAATGGTAACAGCGTTTTAAACACTTTTTTTCAATGTAACACAACAACAGTGTACTTAGAACGCCGTTATAATGTGTTTCCAAGCAGTTAGCTAACAAAATACCCTAAAAAAAAGATAAAAACAAAATGCTGCATAAAAAAGACAATGTAAGGAGTGATGACA
>JARVGV010001459.1:28017738-28028275 GCA_031762435.1 Hypsolebias longignatus | reverse complement strand
TCGAGGACTCATTTACAAGAGAGACCTGGCTACAAACTAAGGATGATGACAACAACAACAATACCGCAATAGATTTTCCTTGGACAATCAACAATAGACAATCACAAGAGAGAAGTACAGATTTTTTTTTTTTTTTCAAACAAGTTAAAGCAAAATGTCAAAAGTTGCTAAAACAGATAGATTATGAGGCAAATGTAGAAAATCAAGAACAGGAACATGTCAGCAAACAGACATTACACTCCCTTTGACTCCACATGCAGGTCTGAGAGCCCCGTGTGTCTCTGTCTACATTTTATAGAAGAGAAGAGTCTCAGTTGACCATATTGATACCCATGAAAAACAGAGGTATGCCCACGAGCTATTTCTGTCCGTCTGCCTCCATACCTAACCGGCTTCCTTTCTCTCCACTGCCATGCCAAGAATAGACATCTAATTGGCCTGGCACGCAATCACACACACTCTGATTTCATTTCGCCACTGCCTCCTTGACTCTGCCTCCACTACCATCAGGGAACAGGGACAAGGAATGCCAGTCTACGCTTCCCCTCACCCCCAGCTACTATCAGGCAGCTGGAGTTGGTGCTGTACTTCCTTCCACAGGGAGTATCTCTGCGCCACCTTTTCTTTAGCCTTTTTTAGCTGGCAGCTCTCCATGGGTGGGTTTGTTTATGCAGCATGCTGCTATGGAAAGCAATGATTGATAGCAACAACTGCAAAACTTAAATAAGGCGGCGTGAGCGTTATTTTGGGGGGCTATTTCTCCCTTTGCTAAAATCAGAAATGTTTAACGAGGCCAAGGACACTGCTCAAACTATCTGCCTCTCTTGAGTGCAAGAACTGTGAAAAATGACGACGTCTGAGACGTTTTGTCACATTCACACAGTCCTTCAAAGAAACCCTCAGTGACAAATGACCAGTCAGCCATGCAGAACTGTGTAATGAACCCGAGCAACAACGTAATATGCATATTGTGATGATGTGGCTTTGTTTGTGAGTCTTTTGTGCTTGTAACTCATTTTGCTCACAAGTTTGGTCCCAACTGAAGCCAGAGATGAGAATGTGTTTGTGTGGAAGTTAGTGCTAACGTGCAAACCCAGCCCCAGTTAGCTCAACGACTCCATGTGAAATGTGACACAGCTCTGGGTTCTGCTTTAAGGCATTCCTTTTCTGTCTGTGGTCATTACATTGTGTGCATGTTTGTGAGTGCACACTTCTTTCAGGGTGTGTATGTGTGTGTAGGGTGGGGGTGAGGCCTCCATTTTTACCGGGACGCCTGCGGCAGCTGTCCCTTGGCATGTCAGCAGGGGTGTCACAGTCCTGTTGCAGAGCGTGAGTGAGCCGAGGCTGCTGCCTGCAGTGTCCACAAAGACGTATCCTCTCTGCGTTCGACTCGAGCGGGACCTGCCACGCCAACCATGGAGGATCAGTACCAGTACAACGCCACTGAGGAGAAGATTGTGAAGGACAGCCACACGAAAGAGATCGATCTGATCAACAGAGACCCCAAGCAGATCAATGAGGACGTGGTGAAGGTTTGTGCAGAAAGGACACAAAACTTTAAAATGGAAAACGTTCAGAAATGTGAACACTTTCATAGCATGTTCCGGTAAAATCACGAGTATAGCGCTGGGCAAATGGACATGAAAACATGGTGTTGTACTGGCTGAGAAAGCTTTAAATAGTCCAGGAGCCATTCCAGTTGCCTAAGCAGAGCACAGGTTTTATTTTGGGAATGAGTTGGGTCGAGGGTGGGGTGGGGTGTGAATGGATATCTGTACTACAACATTCTTTTAGGTTACTGTTTATTTTCAGACTTTTGCTTCAGAATAATTGTACAGTTTATTGAAGATTCTGCTTTTTTTTATAAAAAAAAAAAAAAAAAAAAAACGGCAGGGTCATTATAAATAAAACTAATAATGTCAGATAAATGCCCTGATCCTGGTAGAAAAATTTAACAAAGTTAAATCAGGTCCTCTGGCCAGATTAAAAATAAATACATAAAGAAAAAATAAAAATAAAATAAGAAACAATTAAAAACTTGTTGAAACATTTCATCTTTTATCCAAAATACTCCTTCAGACAGAGGAGCTGCTTATTATTATTATTATTATCATTATTATTATTATTATTATTATTATTATAATAAATAGCACCTTGGATGAACCAGTTTGTCATTGACATCCAAAACTAGCTGCTCACGTGCAAAATGACCATCATCCTTACAATTGGTTGTTCGTGCACTGACTGCTGCTTTCTATAGGGCCTGAGTGATGCTAACAATAACAGCATTCTAAGAAAGTGACAACTCTGCCTCTGTTTAAAGATGGACGGGCTGTCATCACAAAGATGGCTTCCATCACTCTTCTCTCAAACCTTCGTTCCTCTCTATCAAAGATATGAACATCTTCATCCCTGCACAAGTGACCTCTGGCCTGCATGAGTGTAGACCTCAGAGTCTTGGTCTGATAATGTTGCTCGTCTGTGCTGGGCCATCCTTTTGGCCCATTTTCTTCATTTAATTGCATTTATTTATTTCATCCATCCAGAGGACCTGACTTAACTTTGTTAGAATGCCAGTTAAACATTAGTTATGAAACAACTGTTTATGATAAATGATGAATTGGCACCTTGAGTTAAAATCTGCAAGGGTCATACTTCAAAGCTGTAGTGAAATCTTGCTTGAAGTGATAGCTCAGGTCTTTCAAACGGGGATTACGCTGAGAGATGTTCAACAGTCAGTGTTGTATGTTGTAGATAACTCTTTAAACAACCTCAGTTTGACAGTGGTGTTTAAAAGGCTAGACTGACTGTGTCCAAGGTCAAAGTGCATATCTTAAAACAACTCCAGTTTCTAATGGACCATCAGTTTCACAGAACATGCTTATTTCGTAGGAATTTATGGTTATATGTGAGCTAGTTGTAGCACCTCCAGTGTAGCCTATAGAGCACTTTCAGCAGGAACATCAAAATGTTTTTTTCAATACTAACTGTGCAACGTGAAAAGGTTTATAAATTAGTGTTCATGTCAACTGCGGTGACGTTTTGCAGATTGGAGTTGTTTTAAAACAGCGTTGGCTCAGATTAGTCATCAGCTCCTCAATTCAGTCAGAACTCAATTTTTTTTTTTTTCCCAAAATGAAGTTGTTCAAAAGCTATTTACAACAGATAAGATATTATTTCTTCATAAAAGTTCCACAGAACCAACTTTAAAAAGTCTGGACCATTAAAAGTCTGCTTTTCCATCAAGGTTTGGACCTTTCAGGTGTTTGTTTGTACAAAACAACTTTTTTTTCTATTCAAGAATTTGACTAGGGATGCACAATATTATCGGCATGTATCGATATCGGCCAATATTAGCGATAAAGTTAAATATCGGACATTGGCCATTCCATAAAAAAAAAAAAAACTCTCTGATATAAAAGGCTTCTGTTTTAAGTTCATTTTAAATTTAATAAACTGTCAAGTACATCTATTGGGTCACTACTACGTATGCACTTTTCACTTGTAGCTTGTGAACAGGTTGAGTTTAGATGTGAGAAAACTTACAAATTTGCACAGTTCGAGTGTTATTGTGTTAGAGAGAGTAAATGCCATGAATAAATTTGACATTAAACATAATCCAAGTGTCTCATCATTTTCAGCCCCCTTTTGACATCTGCATTTGGTAGAAGTACAAACTGACAAAGACTTAATGTCGTATTTTAATTCCACAGAGAAAGCTATGTAGTCTCTGGAAGTAGGTCTAGGAAAAAAAATATCAGAATTGATATTGGTTATCGGCCAAATAAGTTTTAACATATCAGCATATTGGATATGGACCGAAAATCCAACATTGTGCATCCCTAAATTTGACAAACAAAATGGTAAAATTTGAATGAGCTCCAGATTATTTATGAAACAAGAGAGAGAGAGGAACATATATATTTATTTCCACCCATCCTATCAAAGGAAGATCCCAGTCTGTGATCTCTACTTCAAACACCCGTATTGCTTCCCTTAGCGAGCAAATCCAATCTGCATGCTGAGAAAACATTTCAGACATGCGATGTGTCTGCAGTCTGAAGGATGATTACAACAATTAGCTGACGCTATACTGAGAAAGTGCTGGGCTCTTTTTTTTTTTTCAGAAGGACTAGGTGGCACATAATGAAATCCAAAAAGCAGATTGGACCATTGTAGAGGTGCTCTCATGCATTTTACATGAGGCTAGCTCTGATTTCTGAAAAACGTGCTGGAATGAAGCGTTCTGGCTGATCTGGAAGCAGCATTAAATGCCATTCCACCACTCTGACTGTACATGAAGTGCACAGAATAATAAGTTCCTCTGCATAAATTTACCTGCAACACTTTGCAGCCTTTCAAAGCATAAACTTCACATGTGCATATGTGTGCTCTCAGTAATCTGTACTAACAAACGCCTATTTGCACTCAGGTGGAGTTTGAGGATGTCATTGCAGAGCCGGATGGGACACACAGCCTGGATGGAGTGTGGAAGCTCAGCTACACCACCTTCACCGTCTCAAAGTATTGGTGCTACCGCGTTCTGTCCGCCATCTTCGGCATCCCGGTCGCCCTGCTCTGGGGCTTCCTGTTCGCCTGCATCTCCTTCTGCCACATCTGGGCTGTGGTTCCCTGCATCAAGAGCTGTCTGATCGAGTCGCAGTGCGTCAGCCGCATTTACTCCCTCTGCATTCAGACCTTCTGCGATCCCTTCTTTGAAGCTCTGGGCAAGGTTTTCAGCAGTGTGCGTGTGGCACTGCGAAAAGAGGCCTAGGAACCCCCCCCCCCCAGCACAGCGTTAAAGTGTGATCAGATGAAGTGTGGTGTCTTTTTATACAACCTAAACCAAGTCCTGGCATCTTCTCTTTCCAAATGACTCATCCTCCTTCCGTTGTCACATGCTGCGTCTCCACCCTCCTGACTCAGACTCAGAGATCTGAAAGCCCCACTGTGCGGTTTGCCACCAGAAGCGCAGTGACAGCTGCAGCAGGCGGTGTACCTGGTGACAGCTCCGGCACTTCTAGGTCTTCCTCACCGAGGGAGAAGATGGCAGGCTGTCACGAGAAGACTCTGGGTGTCCACATTTACTTGTTGCACAATAAAAGCTGCTTGTTCGCAAGACACGAGAAAAATCCTCAAACCTTTCTGCACTTGTGAAGGATGTTTATGCGTCACACGTCAAAAGCTTGTTTTGAAGCTTCGGTTTGGTGCTGGTTTCAATTAACTTTATTTTGTTCACAATAAAGGTTAAACGTATGAAAGAATGGAAAAACATGTGAAAACAAGTGGACACGGACAGTCGCCTTTCACAACAATGCAATCAGTTTAATTTTAAGCTTATTTGTTTTAATATTTTGGCTCATGCTTGGCTGCAAAGACAGGAGTGTATTTTAGATGAACAGCCCAAGGCGAACTAATTTGGAAAAACTCTATTAGTGTTATTTGGATAGTTAAATCATAAAACTATTTAAAATATAGTAATAACAGAGATGTTTTAAATACTGCATTTCACACTGATGGAAAAGTATTTGGTTACAAGCATGAAACTAAAAGTTTTCCAGAAGCTTTGGAGCTCATTTAAAGTAAAAGTTTGATTCAGTCTTATTTTGAAAGAGCTTATCCTGACCAGTGAACTTTGACCCACTACAGGATGTTGTTGTGAGTCTTTATTGTGTGTCTCAGACCCATTTTTGATGGTTCAGTGCCACCACTAGCTTTTTCTTTTTTTTTTTTTGTAACCTTGTGTTCCATTCTGGCTTCTTTCTAGTCTTTTATTTCTCTGCAAGAAAATACATGCTGACTTTAGATGCTGCTCAGAAAAAGACACTATGTTAAACTGTTTTGCAATAAATTGAAACTGTGTTATTCAAAAAACACCATCTGTTGTCGGACCTCATTACCAATAAAATAAATTCAAAGGTTCAGATGCTTTCAATTGAGCTTCACAACCACCACAGAGCTCTCGTTTTACATTTTCAGTCCTTCCACGAATGAATTAGAACTCAAATTTAAGGAGACATTTACAAAAAACAACTTTGTGCTGACTTTCAACAAAGACCTGAGAGGAAGAAAGCCTGTACGAAAGAGCAAAAACTAATTTTTAATTTAATTTAATTTTAAACGTTTTATTTTTAACTGAAACGTGTCTCAAACTCAACAGTAGAGAACTTTTTCTACAGACAACAAAAAAGGTTGAATCATTTCATCTGGACTTCGTTTTTTTTTGTTGTACCTGGATGACTGAGAAAACAAACTTTGTGTTTTTCTACAGACATAAGAACCAAGAGCTTATAGAATGGTTTTGGAAAGGTCTCTGTTTGAGTGTAAAGCAGTTTTCAAGCTTGCGCTGTTTCTGCACATCTGCTCAGTGGTTAGCACTGCTGTCTCACAGCAAGAAGGTCCTGGGTTCAATCCCTGGTTGGACCTGAGGTTTTTCTGTGTGGAGTTTGCATGTTCTTCTCGTGCTTGCATGAGTTTTCTCCGGGTACTCCGGTTTCCTCCCACAGACCAAAAACATGCATGTAAGGCTGCTTTCAGGCCCAGACCTCCCTTGCAATGGGATTTGCCTTGTTGAATAAAGGGTAATAAAATAAAATAAACAGAAGAGCGATCAGAAGGAAAACCTTCTTGCATCCTCACCACAAAATCCACACGAACATCAAAACAAACCTTATGCCCTTTGAAACAGTTCTTGAGGACTCATAAAGTTTTGATAGAATAAAATGTGGAATTCTATGAGATTGATACTCTCAGCCCCACTGGAAATGTGCCAGACTCTGGAAGCGACTTCCCAAAAAATATACAGAAATTAAACTCAAAGACAAGTTGCAAAGTGATTATGGGCAATTTTTTTTAAAGAGATATCTATTTATAGAAAAGAGAGGCTTTACCTGTGTAAGTTCTGCAGTTGTTAACATGCGTGCAGGTCTGGATCATCTGGTCAATATTTAGGATTGCGCTTTGAGATGTTGCGCAACAGAAGGACAAAACTAAAACCCGAGCAGAAAATCGTCTCATCCGACACTGAAAAGTGAAATTAAAACATCAAATGAAACTGAAGAGAACAATCCGACCAGCACAAAGGCAGAATGATTCTGTTGGGAGGCAGCTTTTGTTTGTCCTCGTGTCCCTTTTTGATGTTTCTAGGAATAATCAATATGCTGCAGTAAAATTCACAGATGGCTCTGATGCCTGATTAAACAGTGTCGCTGCTCGTGGAGATCTTCGCCTTTATTGTCATGCAGCGATTGTTGCATCCCGAAACGATACTCTTAAAAGTGGAGCTGCAACAGGCCGGACAAAATGCTCAAAATTTAAAGGACATGACTGAAAACCCAACGTTGTGTCAAAACATCACCCTGCGCAGGAGGCAAAAGCAAACAGAACGAGAGCATTTATAATCTGTTGTTGCTTACAGTTTTTATTTTATTTCAACAATTTGTCAAATCTTTAGTGACAGGCATGACATTCCACGTCTAACACGAGCTGAAGTAACAGTTTACATGTGTGCAAATATGTAGCAAAGCCAACATTGTATTCATGACAGCAGAACAAATTAACCCTAACACGAGACAAGTTGTTGGATTTGCTGTTAAAAAATAAAAATAAAAAGACAGTGCAATAAAACATTTCCTCTATTTACCTTTATATGCACAGCAAAGACAACATTTTGTATATTTAAATCCAAAAATATATATATAAAAAAAAACGACGTTTGCCTTTCATTTAGGTACTGTGTCAGTCCACGGTCACCTCAAGCGACGGGTGTTCATGTGGTGGACGTCTGTGTGATGCTCCTCTGGCTGCTGGTGCTCTTGATGGCGAAGGTGGAGGAGTTGCTCTTGTGGCTGGAGTCAAAGTCGCGCTCGCAGCGGCACTGGGACGACTTGAGGTAGCGAGAGGAGCAGCACAGAAAGTTCTGCCTCAGGTCGTGGAAGAGGTGCCCGGCGAAGCACATGTAGATCCAGGGGTTGCAGCAGCTGTTGAGGCTCGCCAGCAGCATGGAGATGATGAAGGGCATGGCTGAACACGAGGGGAGATACAGAGAGTAAGTAACAAATCCTTTTTTTAAAGTGATTTTTATTTACAGCTACAGGCTAAATCCTACTCTTAACTTTAATCCCCCACACTTTTGT
Organism: Hypsolebias longignatus; assembly: GCA_031762435.1. Classification (NCBI taxonomy): domain Eukaryota; kingdom Metazoa; phylum Chordata; class Actinopteri; order Cyprinodontiformes; family Rivulidae; genus Hypsolebias; species Hypsolebias longignatus. Next base: position 28,020,140 of record JARVGV010001459.1, on the reverse strand, counting down.
CTCACCAGGCCAATTTAAAAGCCGACATTTTAACTTGTCACAAAAAGGGAACTACAGGTGGGATTAAAGATGCTTACTTCAATTATCCCTTGACATTAACAAGAAAAACAGACTTGATGTCCACCGTGAAGTTCAGGTTTTTTTAAAGACATGCTGGACATATGAATGTATATTTTTTTATTCTGAGGCATGAATAAACATTTGTCGGCTGTTTTACTGCTTCGATCAAATGTTCTTTAAAACAAAAATTTAACACATACTAAAATCTCTTATCTTAATTTAGCTTAGCTTAGTTTATGTTTAACTTAGCTAATGCAATTTCTTGTTTTTATACTTTATACACATGTATACATATAGCCTACATAGGAATATATCATGAAGTTTAAAAGTTTATTTGCTACTAAAATTAATCGTTAAAAAAATTGACAGTTTCAGTTTAGCAAAGGAACATGTTCCAATTACTCTGTTTTAAACATTTTGTCACTTTGCTTTCAATTGAGACATTAGTTCAGTCAAGCAGCATAGTAAATAAAAACTGGATGATTTGAAGTTGGACAGCACGGTGGAGCTGTTGGTAGAGCTGTTGCCGCTCAGCGAGAAGGTCGCCGGATCAAATCCTGGCCGGGGGGCCTTTCTGGGTGGAGCTTGACTGTTCTCTCCCTGGATTTTCTCCAGGTACTCCAGTTTCCTCCCACAGACCAAAAACATGCATGTTAGGCTGATTGGTAACTTTAAAATGTGTGAGTGAGAGAATGAATGATTGTTTATCTTGTTTGTCCCTGTGATGGACTGGAGACCTGTCCAGAGTGTCCCTCGCCTCTTGCACAGTGATGGCTGGACATGGGCACCAGTGACCCCCCATGACCCGACAAGGAAGAAGTAGGTAACGATAACGAATGGATGGATGGATGGATTTAAATACTGTATATTTAATTCGACCCTATTCTAGAATCTTACAATGATTTTAGAAAAATAAAGAATTTATGAATTTATGCTTTTCATTATGTCAAATGTAAGGAGTTGGTAGGGGTGGGCACAGCTAACCAGAATGTTAGCTTCGCTAAACCATATTTTGCAAACCAAAAAAAAAATTTTTCTAACGCTAAACTGCTGCACAATTAAAAAAAATACCAGACGCTAACGCTGAACCAGTGAACGCTTACAGTAGACGACTGTCACTCAGTCGGTCACACGTCCTTCCAGTTGAATCTACATCGACCAACCACTCGTCACATGAGCTAACAGCGTGCCTAACAGACTCTTCGGGACACGCCCACAACAAACAGGAACGAGCTTGTGAATTTTTTTGGGGGGCAGACTTAAAGTTGGCGAAACATGATTTAGCAGAGGCTAATTCTGCTAACTGCCAAAATTAGCGAAAGCGCTAATCCGCTAAACGAAAAAAAAATTGTTGCGCTATTAGCTGTTAGCGGGTTAGCAGAACTGTGCCCATCACTGGGGATTGGACTAAAATAAACATAAGAAAAACTCATTTTTCTTGTTGGCAGCTCCATTTTCACTCTGCTCAAGTAAAATCACAGACATCATGTATCAGTTATTTTGCAAATACTGGTTTGCAAATATTACCGTGCCAACAACTCAACTTACTGAGCACGGTGTCAACTTATTACTACTTAAATAGAGTTAGTACATTTACAGTATAAGCAAAGAGTTTAGCTTCACAAAAATTCACAGAGGAAATCAGGGGAGAGGGCAACATTTGGACTTATTTACAGCAATTGAAGGGTTATTGCACAATGTGCTTCCCACATCTACAGAACCAGACATCAGTGAAAGGTTTGGGGTTTGTTTATGACAGCATGTAGCTTTTCTACTGACCTCATAGACAGTTGACTGCTTTGTGAAATATTATTGTGTCTGGCTGCTATGTTGGAAAACACTGATTTTTTTTTTTCATTGATTAATTTTTAACACAGTTATCTGCTTGACTGAAGCTCAGCATTTTCTTGACATGTCAGACACGGTGCATGTAAGTGAAACCTAAATTTAGAGGTTTGCTTCAGGTTCAAAACAACATTTTGATTCATAACTTTTTTTAATAATTTCTCTTGTCTGATGGTTTACGCGGAAACACAAACATCACTTAACAAAAACTTGGAAAAATCAATTTCTTTCAGGTGCTGTATTATGTTGATGCAGCTCTTACCTGGATGTTCAAGTTTTAATATTTATAACATGTTTAGATGTAATTAATTTTTTCATGCTTTTAAAAAAGTGGCATATGATAGGATTGTGTGCAGGGAGTTGGTAGGACTTCAAGCCCCCCTGGTGCACAGACTCTGGTTCCAAAATTAAAACAAGGCACCTCCCATAAACCAAGACCTTCTTGTTTTATGGTTTATGGGGTTCTCTCCCTATATGAGAGAAGAAGGGACACTTGG